>JAMKCH010024169.1:0-75542 GCA_023653785.1 Ophioderma brevispina | reverse complement strand
CTGTCGTAAAAGAACTGAGAAGTAACGATACTAAAGTGCATTTGCTTTCGCGTAAACTATACAGACTAATCAGAGACCCGGTATTGGATATATGCTGAAGAAAATGATGAAAGTAGCATGCACAAAACGGATAACGCAATAGACATTTCGGTGAAACTCAACATCAAAGGCTCTCTAGTTCGTAACAACCGTCGAGAAACAAAGTTGTGACATATAATTCATCTGTATGTATGAGGTGTAGTCGCGTATAAACGCAAAAAAGCAACCGTATAGCAATTTGAATTAATCCTCGAATAGTGTAGCAACACAGGCACACCCTCTATTTACGTACGCGGCTTGACCTTTACAACAGAAATTACATGTAGTAAAGAGGGCAGAATAGACCCAGTTAAAACATCTCTTTTTTTTTTTTTGGGGGGATGCCAATCGTTACGGCCTATAGTATGAATTCGCAAAAGTACCTTTGAAAAACGGTAAAGCAAAAACAGGGCCTCCTTATATTTTCAAGATACCAGGTTAGCCAACATTTTAACCAGATACTGTTGTCAACTGGTCCATAGTGGGTAAGATAATAAAATAGGGCCAGTAAGTATAAACTTACAATTGAAGGACTTTTTATACAGAAATGGTTACAACTAATCGGCCTGATCAGAAACGGGGGTGTGACGGAGAGAGAGAGAGAGAGAGATAGAGACCATTAAGAATACCTCCTGTTTTACGAACATGGGTGTCAATAAAAGCCTGGAGGTGAAGGAGAGAGAGATGGTAATTGGAAAATATAGAAAATGTAATGTGAAAGGAGTCCGAAAAAAAGAATTGAGAAGCATTAGAAGGACTCTGAGTATAATTGAGAAGGGTTTGGGAAGGGAATGGTTACTAGGGGAGAAAGAATTAGTTTTATCGGGAAAAGGATATAACTGAGTAAAGAAAGCAAACATAAAATGGTTGTTTATAGGGAGGGGATCAAGAGTCATTTCCCAGAGGAGAGGCAGAACGACCTACAGAATGTCTTGTAAAGTGATCTTCACAAGGCAGTTCCCTCTACTAGTCCAGGAGCCATCAATCCTTATCTCTGCTTACAAAAGGTTTGACCTTACAACAAGAACATCCTCTGGCTACTAAAATTGTGTGACTAGCCCATAATGCATAGTGTTATATTTGGGGGGGTATGTAAAAGTGATGTTTGGATTAAATAAGGCCTCTGCGAAAAAATAAAAATCGCACGATGGCGTCCAAAATGGCCGCTTTTTTACCTAAAACTTGTTTTTGTGTATAACTTTTGATACACAGCATCCAAAAATAGTGCCGTTAGCAGCGACTGGGTCAAGTAAAAGGCCAATCACTTTCTACAAGGCTATCAATGTTTAGTGTATAGTTTTAAGAGGATGCTAAGGGTACAAAATTAAGGTTAAAAACGTGTTTTTTTTAGCATTTTTTTTGAAAAAGGACTTTTTTCTATTTATATTTGTCTTCAATATGGTTAAAACCCTTATACCAATGCATTTGATATTTTCCACAATTTGACCTGATATATACATACGCATATGGGCATAAAAATATCAGAAGTATTCGATATCCGGCAAAAGCAAAGTTTATTACGTAACAAAGTTCATAAAGGCAGTTATTTGAGATTTAAGCTTTTAAAAGTGCACTCTGTAAAACCTATACAGAGTAACTCTTAACAAAGCTAAGAGATTTGGAACTGATATTCATTACATGGGCTTGGTGGTGAACTGAATGAATCAATGAATGATTCAATGAATCATCAATCAATCATCAATCAATACTCAACAACCAAGGCGCCCCAAACAACCCAAGCCGCGCAAAAAACACCATGAAATCTAAATGTCCAGGCAAACCATACATGTTGTATTTTGTTATTCGTCCCCCTGCATGCTTGGATATATTGGGGGTGGGGTGGGGGGGGGGTGGGGCCATCCAACATGATCCTCCCATGAAATGCAACCTTCAAACTTTTTAAGAAATATATAGCTGTGCAGGGACAGTAGTCCTAAAAAAAACCAATTCTCAGGGCCTTTGGGGGGGGGGCACACGCACGCTAGAAAGGCCCCATCCTCGGCCACTTGTGTCACGGTTCACGAGTTCTGGCACAACCTGGCATAGAAAATCTTTCAACATCACTTTAATAGCTTCCGTGGTATACAAAAATTCATAGATCACTTTTGCCATTAATCAAAAAAAAATCCCCAAAATGGGGCCGAAATTATCACCTTCATATGTACGACATCCCTCGGCTCGGTGTATCGAGTGGCCGTAAATTATTGCAATCAAATCGTAAAAGCTATCCTGACCCTATTAAAAGACTGCCATTTATGGTAAACGACTGGTAGTTTTTTTAAAGCATTATTTCTTCCAGTTTGATATACATAGCAATATTATGGAGAAACGTAGTAAATCTAGGAGGTGTATTTTTTCAATTTACACTTATATAAGGAATTGCTTAGCTAGCAAATGACATATTGCAGTGGAGGATACATAATTTAACTAGATATAGCTGTGGTCAACGACCACGAAAACCAGCCGCGGATAGCTTCACACCCACGCCTAAAATAACCCCAGCGTCGAAATCCTAGCCCCCGCTTCGAACTTAGCCTGCTTCGCAACCCAACCATAATCTATGATCTGAGACAGATTCTGAGCACAGTCGAGGTAGTGACCTTTGACCCTAAACACCTTCGATCTCGGAAAATATTTCAACATATTTGGATTGTCATACAGTCATAATAATTTTCTGTCCTAGTAGCATTTTGAAATTTTGACCTTGACCTCTTAATGACGTTTTGTGTCTCAACAATATTGTTAACATGATTAGATTCATAAGGATCATTTCAGTTTAAATATCACTCAATCGGATGATTTCGAAAAAAACCTAAGACCTTTGACCTCTTATTACGCTTTGTCTCAAAAATATTTCAACATGTTTGAGGATGTCCATAGGATCATTTCAGTTAAATTTAGCTTCAAAAAATTAGAGCTTTGTGAAAATTTGATCTTTGAATCATCTTAATGACCTTGATCTCCAAAATATTTCAAATTGTTTAGAATTCATAAATCATTTCAGTAAATTTCAGCTCAATCGGGAGCATTTTGGAAAATCTTGACCTTAGACCTCATAATGACCTTTGATCTCTAAAATATTTCAACATGTTTGGATGTCATAAGGTCATTTTCAGTTTAATTCAGCTCAATCGGAGGATTTTGAAAAAAATGACCTTTGACTCTCTTAATGACCTTTGATCTCCGAAAATATTTCAACAGTTTAGGATGTCATAGAACATGTCAGCAAAATTTCAGATCAATCGTAGCATTTTTGAAGTTGACCTTGACCCTTGAATGACCCTCCATTAACTTGTTGGAATTTATAACATGCCCCAGTACAAGTAGCACCATCTACCGAATCAGAAGACCTATGTCGGTATTTGTCTTTTCATTTTCTCACTTTTTTATTTTTTTTTTACAATAATAAAACATTAAAAAAAAAAAAAAAAAAAAAAAAAAAAAAAACTTTTTATATTCTTTTTGTTTTATTTCGCATTTTCTTGACTAAGGAGAAAACCATAGAACCGCCATACATAAGCCTCTAAATTGAACCTTCCCCGGGAAATGTAACCGCACTGAAGTAGCGCTTTTTTTTCATTCCCTCAATCGAGTAAAAAGATTTATTTTGTTTTTTGACGGATTTGCCGACCTCGCCATACATAATCGTTAAATGCGGTTTTCCAACAACCCCAGGTTACTTGACCGGAAGGGATTGAAAGGGAGCGCTGCATTTAAAATATAATCCCCTACCTAAAGTACAGGACTCTATTATAGGTGAAGCAGAGTTGTGAACTCTACATACCTGTCCTTTTGAAACCAATTCCTAATATCTCCTATACCGATTTTATTCCTCATGTAAGTAGATTTACCTTTTCTTCGAAATGATTGGCGTTGCCAGCTAAAGAATTCTGGCTCTTGCAGACCCAAGGTAGGTGCATTCATCCTGGCGTAAATAAGGCGAGCGAGCGAGCGAAAACCGAACCCCCCTTACCCGATTTTGCAAAAATGCCCCCTATCTCCGCCCCGGTGACCTTGAACACTACTGGTACACCCAATATGAGGATGATTCAGGGTCCTTATGACCCATTTTGGTGTTTAATAGCTCTTGACATTGCGTGAGAAGAATGATTTTCTAGCTTTCACCAAAAATTAAAATTTATCTTCAAATTCTTGAACCCACATCTGTACACCCTATTTGAGGACGGGTCAGTGATCCTTTGGATTGAATTTGGCTTAAATTGGCTCAAGCGTTTTGGCACTAGAACATTTTAGCTTTCAGCGACGGACGGTGTTGCCAGAAGAAAAGAACAGTATCGCTGTGGTCACGACCACGAAACAGCCGCTGATAGCTCAAACCCATCCTAAAACCTCACCCCAGCTTCGAAACCTAGCCCAGCTTCGAAACTTAACCTAGCTTCGAAACCCAACCATATCTAGATCTGAAGACTATCTGAGCACAGTCGATGTAGTGACCTTTGACCTCTAAACGACCTTCGATCTCGAAATAATTTAAACATATTTTGTATTCATAGGATCATATTAAATTTCTGACCATTAGTCGCATTTTGAAAATTGACCTTTGACCCTTAATGACGTTTGTTCCAAAAAATATTTTTCAACATGATTAGGATTGTCTACAGGAATTTCAGGTTTAATTTCAGCTCACTCGGATGATTTCGAAAAAAATGACCTTTGACCTCTTACAGACCTTTGATCTCAAAAATATTTCAAATGTTGAGAATTCATAAGATCATTCAGTGAAATTTAGCTTCAATTGGAGCATTTTTGAAATTTGATCTTGCATCTTTAATGACCTTTTGATCTCCAAAATATTTCAAATATGTTTTAGAATATCATAGATCATTTAATTTTAAATTTCAGCTCACTCGGAGCATTTTGGAAAATTTGACCTTCGACCTCCTAATGACCTTTGATCTCGAAAATATTTCAACATCTTTATGATGTCATAAGGATCATTTTCAGTTTAATTGCAGCTCAATCGGAGGATTTTGAAAAATGACCTTTGACCTCTAATGCCTTTGATCTCGAAAATTTTCAACATGTTTAGGAGTCATAAGATCATTTCAGCAAATTTCAGCTAATCGAAGCATTTTGAGAGTTTGACCTTTGACCCTGAATGACCTCCATTAACGTGTATGGAATTTATAACATGCCCCATTACAAGTAGCACCAATCTACCTATCAGAAGACCTATGTCCGTATTTGTCCTTTTTCATTTCCTCATTTTTATTTTTTTTACAATTAAAATAAAGAGTGGTATCTATTAATAACCATGCTACGCTACAAAATCAACTTTAATAGTCTTTTTTGTTTTATTCGCATTTTCTTGACTAATGTAAAACAACATAAGAACCGCCATACATAAGCCATCTAAATTGAAACCTTCCCCAGGAAATGTAACCGCACTGAAGTACGATTTTTTTGGCATCTCAACAGTACAGATTTATTTTGTTTTTTGACGTGATGTGCCGGACTCGCTGGAAAGGGACGAATGAAGAAAACAGAAAGGAGGGTACGAAAGGGGGTGTGGTGGACTTAGGAAGTGACGAAGGTGAAGTGGAATAGTAGGGAGAGATTGTAGGTAGAGGGTTATGCGCGTTAAGAGGCACTGGGGTGGGAAGTAGCGGAAAGAGGATCTGGGGTGTGAAAAAAGGGGAGGGGTTAGCGTGGTGGGGAATCCCTCCCCTCCGTCTTTAAATGCGGTTTCAACAACCCCAAGGGTGCTTGACCGGAAGGATTGAAAGGGAACGCTGCAATTAAAATATATATCCCCCTACACTAAAGTACAGGACATATATAGGTGAAGCAGAGTTGGGACTCTACATACCCGTACGTTTAGAACCAATTCCTAATATCTCCTATTTCGATTGTTAATCCTCATGTAAATAGATTTAACCTTTTCTTCAAATAAAGAAATGATTTAAGGCTTTACGAGCTAAAAAAATTCTGGCTCTTGCAGACCCAAGGTTAGGTGCATTCATACTGGCGTAAGACAGGCGAGCGAGGCGACCAAATCTAAGCGAAAACCGAACCCCCCTACCCGAGTTTGCACAAAATGCCCCCTATCTCCGCCCAGGTGACCTTGAAACCCCTATCTTGTACACCCGATATGAAGCATGATTCAGGGTCCCTCAGTAAACAATTTGGTGTTTATAGCTTTTGAATTGCGGGAAAAGAAGGATTTTCTAGATTTTGCACAAAAAATTACTAATTTCTCTTCAAATGTCACTTGAACCCAATTCTGTGTACACATATTTGGGGGCTGGGTCAGTGGTCCTCTGGATTGAATTTGGCTAAATTGGCCCCTAGCGTTTAGCACTAGAAGCAATTTTAAGCTTTCAGCGACGGACGTGGTTGCCAGAAGAAGAAAAGAAACAGACCAAATACAAAACCATCCTTGCTACGCAACACGCTGGTTCAGAGAAGAAGAAAGAAGAAGAGAAACAGACCAAATACAATAACAAGCCGTGCTACGCACACGGCTGGTTAAAACAATAAAAAATATATTGTCCATACTGTAACTAATGTCACATTGAGTTTTTTTCTCTTATCCACGACAACACTGTCCTACAATGAAAAAAAGGTGCTCAAGAGTCTCGATACCATCACTCACAAGTCTATAGTGCAATTTTACAAAAATAATTTGTAGCAATAATTCTGAAATGAAAGTTCGTAGTTTGGTGCGTCTATTTGCTGCTTCTACAGGGTAAGTAAAAGCAGTTTGGAGGAGTGGCGGTAATATCATCAAAACTGTTTTTACAGCCATTATTTTTTATTCTTACTCCCCAATATAGCAAAAAATTGGTTGACACCAGAAACATCCAAGTGTCGCATGAACATGTCAATTAATGCCTATCTTTCCATTCTCTAGGAATAGCAGATTATGTAAACTGGAACCAGTTTATATTGCTAGAGAATCTCCACTGCTGCTTTTTAACATGATCTGCTCCGGAGGGGTTGTTGCAAAAGGACGTAGTCAATGTCACTATTATCAATTAATATTGTTTCAATGGATCAATTTTGAGTGTTTTTTGTCAAATTAATAAAATACCTACTACTCTTTTTCCCCGTCCTTCAACACTGAGCTTTGGCACGTCTAAAAAAAAGCATGTGCTTTTTATCAAATACTTCATGAACTTTTTCTTGCAGCTGATTATGAAGTCTAACATTAGTTGGATAACGTTTGCACTGCATATCAAGGGCATTTGGATTTAAGGTCCATCGGCCCGATCGCTAATAGCATAGTCCCCAGAAGCCCCAGATTTTACCGGAAGTGGTCACATTTTGTATCAGAAGAAAGCTACTATGTTTCTCATTAACAGGTGAAATCTTAGCGCCAAAAGATGTTGGTTCGGATATTATGAGCAAATGTGCCCAATTGTGGTCGACCATATTAATTTTTACAGAGTCCTCTATGGGGCTTACGAAACACGTTTTTAGCTCTCGCACAAAACATTTAATATTGGCGCAAAACTTTACAGATAGGGCATTGAAGTGAAGTACAATCTATCAAGATGAAAACTTCATATTCTTAAATCGGGCTATCCCCCTTTAAATTTCCAAAAGCCTAGGCCTCATGAGTCTGTGGACTAATTTCTGTTTCTTTAACTATTCTAAGGCGCATTTACAGGCATAATTCGCGGTCTACTAACGGGCGTTTCCAGACATGTTTGTGTTTCAGAAAATTTTGGTTAAGTTTTGAACCAACCTGTGAAAGAAGTACAATATTATACCTGTGGGTAACCTGTAACAGGAGTTTCGGCGGGGACCCTTACGCGAGACCAGAAACTGATAAAATGGTCCCTTATCTGAGACCAGATCTGTCAAATGGACACTCTATCCGAGACTCAGGGCCAGGCAATATTATTACCATGGAAATTTAACCTAGGATTTTACACTCCATTTAAGCTATTTTATGGACTTTTTTTTCCGTTTTTGAGATGAAAATCATACAAAATCATCATTCAGATTCACATCATTCAGATCAAAATTACCTGACACGAAAACGTAAATTTGATACCCTATGTGAGACTGAACAGAGACATAGTTGAATTTGAATACCTTATATTACAGTCTCGAGACATGCGCCAGGTCTCGCGTTTTTGTAACGCTGGTGGTTACCCGATCAAAATACCCAGATACCCCCCCCCCGGAATTATTAATTTTTTGGGCTCTGACATTCTACCGAAGATCTAATATACTGATTTAATGAGTATGTCTTGGTTTAGAATAAAACAAGTAACATGGCTACTTCCAGACTTGCCTATCGCAGTCTTAAAGCATTGGGTCAAACAAAACTTGTAAATCCACAAGATTGGCTCTTATTTTTTATTTATCCAAACAGAGACTTACACAGAGCCAATTGTAATAATAGGTTTAATTCCTGGCATCAGCTTGCAAACTTTTACCATAGCCTCTCGAAAAGGGTTGTTGCAACGATAATACAAAACACTTTTTCGAATTTCAATTCAAAGTCAAATTTCATATAACGTTTTATTAGTCATCTTCTTCATCACTACATACATAATGATAAAATCAAATTTTAGGGCCTGAGCTCCGCAGCAAATATATTAACACAACACCTTACATTTGGGTAGAATAGGCTGTCAAACCTCCATTGTATGGCTTGAAATCAGGAAAAGTGCTAATTTTTATCGAACGTTTTAATCATCCGGCATTTGAAGGTTTCTATAGTTTGATTTCATTTAGAGCAATGTTCATTATTTATTAGGCATTTTTAGGTGATCAATGGATATACAATGTATTTACCATATTTCCAAACAGAATGGCTTTATGCAAAATGGTAAAATAATAGGTGCTGCAACCATATTCCTTCCAACTGGTCTGCTACAAAATACCTCAGGTCTTCAATTCATTCAGTTTAAAGAACTTGATGTCACACTGTAATACATGCTTAAGATTTTGCTTTTAAAATGTTTGATTTAATGTACAGATAGAAATTATCATTGGCTTATATTTATAACAATGACCCTACGTCACTGTTAAAAATGGTTCAGTAAAAAACCGGTCGTTTTGACTGGCACTATTACTTCACCATTTAAAACTACGTTAGTTACAGTTTTTTGCTCGTTTCGAGTCCCTTTTTTTGATAGTTATTTGCACGTTTCGAGTCCCGGCTGACGTCATATTCATTTCCATGGCCTGTCTGACGCGAAAACGTGCTTACCGTATCGCATACACGTTATACAATAGCGCAATGTTAATAGCGCATGGGCAGACTAGGTGGTTTTAATTCATTGTAGGGTTAATATAATTCCTTTTTCCATGAAACTCACTCGATATGTTGTCATAATTATTTATAGAGTCATTGTATAATATTCATCGTTGTGCGGTTCCCTTTAAAATTCTTAAACTCACGAATTTTGATATCAGCGTGTAGATTATTTAATTCTCTTTCAGATGACACAAATTGCCTTCCAGTTGAAAGATCGCAATAAAATTTACGGCTAAATCGGTTCGTTAGTCAATCGGCGGCCATTTTGGAAGCCAGCTTGGATTTCTATTTTTCGCACTCGTTTAAAATATCCCACATCGTTTTCTGGGCCCAAGATGTTCCCCTACTTTGAATCTAGTCACCAACATTTTAGAGCAGCCCGGCAAAATATTTGCAGTTTCAAGCATCGTTGGCTCCCTAAGCTACTACCTGAAACAATGACCTAAACTGATAGAGTTTTATTCCAACGTAAGCGACGTCTACTGCCCCAATGGGCCATATACGGGTGCTTGTAACCGTTGCAAAATGTAAAAGTACCTACTACCCTTAACATCTTTTATTCTTCAATAATTGTTATCCAACAACGAACTACTGTTTTTAAACCCTCGTCTACCTGAGCCCCTTTTGAACAAAACTCCCGAAGGGGGGGGGGGGTGGTACCAAAGGATAGCTTTAGAGTTTCTTCTTTCCATTGGTACCAAAATAAGTACAATATTCCCATTATGACGTCACCAGACGTCATATTGTGAGAATTCCGAAAATGCTGAATATAAGGTCGGAAAAATGGGTATTCGCAAATTTTTGCGACTCAACACCTTATTATAGCTCTAAAATGCTGTATTATATACAACTAGTCATTTCACATCAATAGAGTCCAAACCGCATGAACTCCGATTTTCCTAACCTTTTTGGCGAATTATTGACTTTTTCACTGTGTGTGTCCTTGGAAATGCCGTTGTTGCTGACATGCAAACTTTATGACGTCATTGTGACGTAATGCTAGCATGTTGGTACTCATTTTGATATCAATTGACAGAGGAGGACCATGGCTATCTATTGGACCAAAATCAAGTGTATGTGATGATCCTGGTGTTTGTTTAGGCATGTTTGGTACTTTGTTCCGGAGGGGGTGGTTACCACCCCCCCCCCCCACCATCACTTTGGGAGCAACCTTGTATCCTACCTATACCCCGCTGGATGTGTGTTTTTTGGATGAAATGAGCGGAACATGTCATTGGACAATTACATTAAATAATTTGGCACCAAAAAAGGGGTTTAGCAAGCCGGGGAAAACCGAGGGGGGGTGGTAACCACCCCCCCCCCCTTCGGTAGACGAGGGTTAAGATATAAAGAAATAATAACAAGGAAATTTGGTGGCAAATATTACAACAACATTATAACAATATGATGAATGTTTTACCTGATGTGAGTGCCTTATCGAGTTAAATTCGAGGCGGTCGGCCCAACAATGAAAAAAAAGAGTGAAATTCCCACCTTATCGAAGAACAAAGGGTGTCCATATCCATGCATATTGTATGCAAATTCATATGAATTTATGCATATTGCGAGATTTGTACGCCGAGATGTTTGCAAAGTGATCTTCTATGACATCCCCGTTATACAACTCCTAACATGCAATGAATGTTAAATTGAGACCCGAACGTGTTAATCATCCGGCATTTGAAGGTTTCTATAGTTGTGATGTCATGTAGAGCAATGTTCATGTATTTATTAGGCATTTTAGGTATCAATGGATATACAATGTATTTACCAACTTTCCAAACAGATGGCTTTATTAGCAAAATGGTAAAATAATAGGGGCTGCAACCATATTCCTTCCAACTGGTATGCTACAAAATACCTCAGGTATATCATTTGCATTAAAGTTAAAGAACTTGATGTCACACTGTAATACATGCTTAAGATTTTGCTTTTAAAATGTTTGATTTAATGTACAGATAGAAATTAGCATTGCATTATATTTTAAAATGACACCTACGTACACTGTTAAAAATGTTCAGTAAAAATAACGTCGTTTTGACTGGCAGCTATTACTCACAACAGTTAAAACGACTTTTTTACAGTTTTTTGCTCGTTTCGAGTCCCTTTTTATAGTTATTTGCACGTTTCGAGTCCCGGCTGACAGTCATATGCATTTCCTATGGCCTGTATGACGCAAACGTGCTTACCGTATCGCATAACACGTTATACAATAGCGCAAATGTTAAATAGCGCATGGTCAGACTAGGTGGTTTTAATTCATTGTTAGGGTTAATATAATTCCGTTTTTCCATGAAACCACTCGATATGTGGTCAATAATTATTTTATAGAGTATATTGTATAATATTATTCGTTGTGCGGGTTCTCCTTTAAATAATTCTTAAACTCACGAATTTTGATATCAGCGTGTAGATAATTTAATTCTCTTTCAGATGACACAAATTGCGTTCCAGTTGAAGATCGCAATCAAAAGTTACGGCTAAAATCGGTTCGTTAGTCAAATCGGCGGCCATTTTGGAAGCCAGCTTGGATTTCTATTTTTCGCAATCGTTAAAAATAATCCAACATCGGTTTTCTGATGCCCAAGATGTTCCCCTACTTGAATCTAGTCACCAACATTTTAGAGCAGCCCGGGCAAAATATTTCAGTTTCAAGATCGTTGGCTCCCTAACTACTACCTGAAAAATGACCTAAACTGATAGAGTTTATTTCCAACGTAAGCGACTTCTACTGCCCAATGGGCCATATACGTGCTTGTAAACTGTTGCAAAATTTAAAAGTACCTACTACACTTAACATCTTTATATTTCCTTAAATAATTGTTATCCAAACAACGAAATACTGTTTTAACCCTCGTCTACCTGAGCCACTTTTGTAACAAAACTCCCGAAGGGGGGGTGGTACCAAAGGATAGCTTAGAGTTTCTTCTTTCCATTGGTACCAAAATAAGTACCAATATTCCCATTATGACGTCACCATGACGTCATATGTTGAGGAATGTCCGAAAATGCTGAATATAAGGTGGAAAATTGGTATTTCGCAATTTTAGCGACTCAAACACCTTATTATAGCTCTAAAATGCTGTTATTATATACAACTAGTCATTTCACATCAAGTAGAGTCAAAAACCGCATGAAAATCCGATTTTCCTAACCTTTTTGGCGAAATATTGAATTTTTCACTGTGTGTGTCTATGGAAATGGCCGTTTTGCTGACATGCAAACTTTATGACGTCATTGTGACGTAATGCTAGGCATGTTGGTACTCATTTTGATATCAATTGAAAGAGGAGGACCATAGCTATCTATTGGTACCAAAATCAAGTGTATGTGATGATCCTGTGTTGTGTTAGGCATGTTGGTACTTCTGTTCCGGAGGGGGGTGGTTACCACCCCCCCCTATCGATCACTTTGGGATCACCCTGTATCTTACCTATACCCCGGTGGATGTTTGTTTTTGGATGAAAATGAGCGGAACATGTCAATTGACAATTACATTAAATAATTTGGCACCAAAAAAGGGGGTTTTAGCAAGCCGGGGAAAAACCTGAGGGGGGGTGGTAACCACCCCCCCCCCTTCGGTAGACGAGGGTTAAGATATAAAGAATAATAACAAAGGAAATTGGTGGCAAAATATTACAACAGACATGATAAACAATATGATGAATGTTTTACTTGATGTGAGTGCCTTATCGAGTTAATTCGAGGCGGTCGGACCAACAAATGAAAAGAAAAGAGTGAAATTCCCCACCTTATCGAAGAACAAAGGGTGTACATATCCATGCATACTATTGTATGCAAATTCATATGAATGTATGCATATTGCGAGATTTGTACGCCGAGATGTTTGCAAAGTGATCTGCTATAGACAGCCCGTTATACAACTCATAACATCATGAATATTTAAATTGCGACCTAACGTTATTATTATTATTGTTATTATCGTCATCATTATCAGAGTGACTTGAATGGCATTCGAAAGTTTGAATGGGCAATTGGAACTACTCCTGGTGGTGAGGATGTTCAACCGTATGTAACAGATGGTATTGTATTAAGGAACAAATCTGCCCAAGTTGATTCTTCTGGTAAGATAAATTACTTTTTCCCAATAAGTAAATGTAGTATTCTAATGAACTTAAAAAGTTATATATTAACCCTTGTCTTAACAAGCCCTTTTTGTAACACGGTTTACCAAGGGGAGGGGACGGGGGTTGCCCACCCCCTCGGGAATTGTGCACTGTGATACCTGTGGATAGCTATAGGTATGGTCCTCCTCTTTCCATTGATACCAAAATAAGTACCAACGTACCTAGTTTGGCATCAAATGACGTCATAAATCCGCTAGTCGGCAAAATTGGCATTATTCCCTTTGAATACACTTATTTTAATGATTTTATTTTTAAAAATGGTGTAAGACATGTATGCACCTCATTTGCAAAGATAATGTAAAGATGCAAAGCTGGTACGTGCGAGATCATACTACAAACTGGATTCGTAGTTTGATGCATAATCATATGCATTTTACAAAAGTAATAGAAAGGGAAACTTATTGTGAACTATGACAAAGGTGCATGCCCATTTGTTTGAAGGTATATCAGGAGACGGTAAGGCCCAGGCACCAGTAGAGCTCACGCACGGTTTAACCTATTATTCAAGTATCCGTGCTATAACCGGATCGGGAGATGTTCTTGAATCAACTTCTGATGGCGTAAGCGTCGACCAGTCTCCACCACATATCATCCTACAAGAGTTTGGTCCACATGACTTCCTAAATGAATCGGTGAGTCTTACAGAAGAAACTCTTAAATAATATGTTATCTTAAATAAAAGGCCTATGTTGAATCTAACGTATGAAAAACATTGCAAAAACAGTTCAAATTTGGGGCAAATTAACCAGAGAAAACGGAGGGACCAGAGTCGTTATTTGATTACGAATTCATTCGAGTTATTGATTAAATTACTGAGTCACTGTTGACCAGTGTGACAGTGGGTGTGCCATGCAAGACTCTCTAGAAACACTGGTAATACATAGTTATGCTTTACTGAAGAAAGAAACAGTACTATTATACACAAGGTAATTTTATTTGGAATACGTACATTCTATGCACCATTATCATCAATGGAAAACTACTAATTACGCTAATGATGTCACTACTATTATGCAACTAGATCTGACCCTGATTTGGAACGGAGAAAAAATCAATATTTATTTGCATCAGTTGCTTACTCTGTGGCGTTTCGTTGTATAGAATAGAAACCAGTTCCATCCAGAAAGAACCGGGCGGAACCGGAAGCTACTGGTGTTTGAGTTTGAAGGTGCCCCTAACATAATTTAGAGAATTTAAAAAATATATATTTTCCCTATTGCCACAGGTATCAGACACAGTGGGGACGATCTACCAGGAAGATAGCACTTCGATTACAGCATCGTGGAACGTGGAAGAGACGGAGAGTTCTGTTGATGGAGTCTACTATAGCATTGGGAGTTATCCGTATGGCAACGATGTTGCCAGTGTAGTACAGAATTCTGCCAATAATATTCCTGTTGGAGTTGTGGGACCAAATTTAATAGGTATCGATTCTACATTTTCTCATAAAGTAAATCTATGTAGATTACGGAAATCAGACAATAGTTTTTGTCATACCTATTACCATCGCTTATTTATTTATAATTGTTTAAAAGTATTAAGGACGTCATAAAATACATATTTCGTGTTTCAACAGGCATGCCGAATTTGCTACATATTCAAGCCGTAAATTCAGTAGGATTGAAGCGGGATTTGGTTTCATCTAGCCTTGTGGTAGACACGACTGCGCCAATAGCAGGAAAGGTAATTGATATCTAAAACAATTCGATTTGCAATTTTCCAAACATCAGAGATACAATCAAACAGGCTTTCTGTAGTACATACATTTAGTTTATCTTCTGCTTAGAGTAGCCTAGTTTTCTATGGAAGTACACAGAATACGTACATTATCAATATATTGTAAGTCGTCGTTGTTCTGACAGGCTGTTTTGAGAAAAATCAGTGATAAATTTTGGCAATATATATTTTTTTATGTAATTGAGTAGGTGTTTGTCATTTATAATCATAATTGTAAGATTACTTAGGCCTAATGTCTGGACATTCACTGCAGGAATTGATTATGGTCAAAATTATGTGTTGGTATGTCTAAAACATCAGCCTCACTAAAATTCAAAATGTTTTTGTCACATGATATCATACGTCATATGAAACCGAGGTGTTTGTGTTCAGACATACCGACACATAATGTACTCTGATGTGTCAGTATGCCTGAACACAGCTAAAATTAACCATATTTTCTCTGGAAATCACGGATGAAATATGATAAAATATTTTCATTTAAAAAAAATGCAATGTTTGTATGTGCAAAGAAAGAGAGGGTGGTTCAAAAAGTAAGAAATTAAATTTAACCAATTTTGTCAGAAATCTCTCATGTGTCAGTATGTCAGAACAGCGACGAATTCCTATTACCCAAAAAATCAGAATTATCACGTAATAGTATTGTTAAAGATATTTTTTTACAATTTCAACATGTCACAAGGTTTGGTGTTCCACATTTCTGCATGTGCGAGGCGTTTTGCGGTGCAATTGGTCGGGTTTTACAGATCCTGAGGGTGGTATAGACTACTTTCAATTGTTTCTTGGTAACCAGGAAAACAGCGACGACGTCTTCAAATCCGAACTTCGCTCAGTCTATAAGGAAAACTTTGAGCTACAAGGTAATTGCCTTTAAGAAAATACCCATACATCATCAAATAATGATAACACCTAGAAGAGACAAGTAAGTGCTATGAACACATTATGGAACTTTTAAAAGACTATTTTTCTTGTAGATTGCAAACATAAAGGTTCAGTTATAAACCTTACACAGTTGTTCTCAGGAAGTTTTTCTGTGATGAATGTACCTGTAGAGGAAAATAGGTACACCGCTTATGTGTTCCTCAGCCTAATTTGGACAAATCAGGATGATTACTTTTTTTTTAATTTAATGATAAAGTGTACCAATAATATATGATATGAGCATAAAAGACTGTCCTCTTGAATTCTATCATCAAATTTATACTCTAGTGTTAGGGCAATAGGTGTGTGTTTCAGAATTCTGCAACCTTTGAAACTTTCAAGTTTTTTTTGAATATTAGGTCGTAATTTGTAGTTTGGATTTCTAATTTTCTTGTCTAACATACCAAAAATAAATTTGTAAAGCAACATGAAAAAATATATTATGCATATACACCATTATATCAAAGCTAGCACGCATTTAAATGTAGACTGTCATTCCCCACCCACGTGCCACATGTGAGCCCATACGTCAAAGCACATCGAACGGCGTAACGCATAGCCGGACAGACAGGCAGAGACAGACAGACAAGTTAGCGAGGGTATATCTGTCTGACTTTTGTTAAAATTAGGCCCACAAGTAATAAAATTAGACGCGCAAGCCATAAAGTAATAAAGCAAAACATAAGAAATGCAGTCACACAAGTATGTAATCGTCAGTTATGACAGATAGACAACTCTTGTGACATTGTAAGCTTATAAATGAATTTGGCTTCTTAACAGATTGCCTTTGGACATATAAAGATAGGAACAAAGGGCTTAAACGAAAAAGAAAATGGGTTCGAGGTGTATATCAAACAATTGGTTTCAGAACTTCAATGTTTGATAACACCCTAGCTCTTTTTAAGAATCGTTAAGAGTTGATTTTGTTGTGGGACTATTTGAACTACAATAGTATACTCTAACCAGTCCAGATATAGCGTTAACCAGTTCAAAGGTACTCAGTAGTAATAATTTTCCGTAGGCGCCTCTCAGGGAACTGCTTCTCTAGCTATTGGGGTTTGCCTTAGGCTTATTCGCTGCTCTCTTTTTCAAGAGCATATTTTACTTCAAAGGCTGCTTTCTAGTTGTACCACACACCCGAATTCTTCTCACAAAAGGCGAATTAATCCCTATAATTGGACCTAAAATAAAGGTACAAAGGGCTCATACAAACAAAAAACGAGGCTGTATTCAAACGGCCACTTTTAGAACGCCTGAATATTCATCATGGATGATCATTATTTGAGAAAAATGTCTTCACGCACGCGGCTCTCGAACCTCCAAGAGTTGGTCATGTTGTGGGAACACAGGTACTACAACAAAATACTCTAATCACCAGTTTGTTTTATTGCTCATTTACCAGTAAAGTTAGTCAGTAAAATGATACTTTACAGACTCCTAGCAAAGGGAACTGTTCTCATATCAGTTGCCCTTATTTTCCTAAGGGACATTATTTCAAAGACTGATTTCAAGTTGTACCTGATACCCGGCTTTCCTTACAAAATTATTGCACTTCAAAAGCAGGAGATTGTCATGACTCGTCTTGTTATAATGTTATTATTAACGTCACTCTTAAATATTGATATTTCTTTATAACTAAGTCGATGAACTTCACCTGCAACACAACAATAAATATTACGTAACAGTAGAGGCAGTCAACACGATTGGACGGCGGATTCGAGCATACTCAAAACCTATCATAATTGATGATACCCCTCCTACTACTGGAGTCGTGGTAGAACTACAAGCTGGCTATTTGTTGAATGTAACCAACCAGAAAGAATCTGTCGACGACTGCTTGAATCAAAGAGGTATTCTCATTTGCATAATCGTTTTCCTGTGTTTAGCGATACGCCATCAGTCTGCCGGTTGCTAGGGCCTACTGAATGGCAAGACCAAAAATCCATTTTGAATTAACCGCGACCACTACAGCAAAAAGCTGGGTATAGATTCAGCTTGTTATTTTTCATGTTTTATCAAAAATGCTAAATATTACAATATAATTTTATAAATTTTAACATTATAATATGGTTTTATAATTTTATAACATCATACCAATTTTAAATTTTCTTAAATTATAGATATTGTCAAAAAAGTAACAAATAATATTGGGAAACCGTTGTCTCTTTGTAAGTGTAACAAAACATTTGTTAATGTTATATCGTTTCATATTTGTTCTAAACATGGTAAAATATCAACATTACGCTTGTGTAAAGTATGGGATTGTAAGACTTAATATACACGGTGTTATTCAAATTTAAATTATAATACCATTTCTTGGTGATGTGTGTATCGCCTTCTCAGAATATCAATATTGAAAAACTACAAAATGATTTATTTTTTTTTACAAATTATATATTATGATACATAGTTTGTTCCAAAATAAGAATAAGAATTTGTTTCTGATATAAAATGCCATAAACAAGCATTTTTGCAACATCTACGCAATTTCTACCCTAATACATTTTTACTAGCAAAAGTGGTTCCCCCGACAACAAACACTGGAATTGCATTTCACCTGTTCCCTAAGCCTCGGACAATGGCTACAGAATGTAGAATAGACAAAACCTCACGTGTTCTCTCTTTCAAGCAATTGAGCCACTCACGCGTGTGTTTAATGCTTTAAACAATGGTAGACGTATTCTTTAGAAGTCCAAAGTATGCAAATAAGGTATTGCAATTGATTTCGTCATGCTTGTATGATGTTGTGCAGTAGCGCAGGATGGAATCAATGACAATACCTCATTTGTATACTTGGGACATCTATATGAAACGTCTAACCAAAGAGGGGTATATAGCAGCTCTAAGTTCTCCTGTGCCATATTGCATAGTAACGGGAAAATATGTAACAAAACTGTTTGAAAGTGTAGTTTTTGCTGTACATTTAGATATTTTTCATACATATCACTAGCTATCCCCATGGGGAATTTCAAACTGTAAGATGTTCGATAAGGCACTCAAATCGACAACTTCAATAACTTTTCTCAGGTCCAATTCCATAAATGGAAGGTCTTCAAAATTTAGTGACTTTGTATTTTTTTCTTGATCAGTTTTGATTTTTTTTTTCATATCCAGCAAAGTGTGCGAATTGAGCATTTGAATAAAGGAACAGATGTGGATTTTACCACTGAAATATAGCCACAATAAAACTTCCAAAATATGTCACATTAAAGTATACAAATGAACTAACATTTCCGCAACAGGATCGATTTTTCTCTAAACAACAAGATGCTTTATGGTAGCAACTGGAAGACTGATTAAATCTATAAAGGCCTACTAAACTACACGAACGTTTGTTTATTTCTTTTGATATTTTGACAGAATGTCTAGACCTTGATGCGGTGTGTCTGGAGTCTGTGTCCACTCTACCTGTGGCTTGGGAGCCGTTTAATGATCCTGAAACTGATATCACAAAGTAAGCAGTTACACAAAGACATTCTAGATGAAGAACTTGCAAAAACATCATGACAGTGTAGATATTTCAAATTGTTTTTGTTTTGTTTGTTTTTAATTTATTATTATTTAACAAAATTATATTGAGTTAAAAGGTGCAAAGGTGCTTATAGGCGTGCATGATACCATGTTGGCCTTTTAATTATATATTCGTGCTCCAGACCTGGGGATTACTTATTTATTTCACTAAAATTAAAACAATATTATTTTAACCAGGAAAAGCTTTGTCCCCACATGAAAGAGGTGCGCATTATTTAGAAAAAATTAATAAAATATCAACTCAATTTATTTCTAGAATATCAGTGACCAATGGGTATACATAACCTCAACATGCTCAAGCGAACAATGGGGCTAATGATACTCAATAATCGGCCGGAACACACTTCACATTCTTTTACATCTGGTCCATTGTTATTGTGCAGGCAGTTGAACAGATTTCGAATGCTATGTCCTTGCTGCATTGGCGTGAGTTCTTTCCTCGTTCGCGATAAAAGAAATTTTGAGATTCTACTGTGTGTTTCATTAACTTTGAACATATGATTAATATTTTTTTTTTCGAAAAGAAAATGTAAAGGGACAAAATTCATGAAAAAAAAGCCCATGGCAAGGGCTGACCTAATTTGTGCATTACCTAAATCCGCAAGTTATTGGCTTTAAAACCCTATTCTATTCAATTTACCAAGAAAGCCAATGGTATTCAGCGACCTACAGTTTTACAAATCATGAGCGAGCCGAGTATGTTGCCCTTTATGTTATGAACAGATACTAGAGCTCAATACGGGGAGGTAATAACACCTGAGATAGCTTGAAATCTTTTCAAAAGTGTGGGCAGTAACAATGAACCTGCATACCCTGATGAGAAAAAGATCCGAAATGTTTTAGGTTGATTGTTGAATATCATTAGCTCTATTGTTCGCTTCAGTTTACGTGTACATATTGGTCACTGACATTCTGGAAGTAAATTGAGTTGACGTTTTATTCATTTTTCTAAATAATGTGCACTCTTTGGAGATAGCTTTTCCTGATTTACATAATATTTTTAAAAATTTTAGTGAAGGAAGTAAGTTATCCCCCAGTGCTGTACCACGGAAAGATGGTTAAATCGCAAACGTATCACGGCCTATTAGTAAACACAAAATCAAACTGAGATTGATTCTCTTGTTGATAGATACGAGGTTGCTGTTGGAACCACACCATTTGGAACTCAAGTTAAATCATACTTTGATGTCAAGGATGCAACGAAGACAGTGATCAGTAACGTTGATCTATCTTATCACAAACAGGTAACTTATAAAACACATTGGAAGGGATAACGCATTATACTCAATCACGATTTGAAAATCGATGTTCCATATGGTTTCAAATAATTGAAATATTCTTCGATCAGTTATAATTTATTTGCATTATAATTTGTTCTTTTCATGTTTGTTTTTATTCTTGTTTTTTTTTTTTCGTTTGCTGTTTTATTTTTTCCCGTAATATCATTGTTATTGTCGTCTAATATTAATTAAAATACCTCATTGTTTTATGATGACATATTACCTTTACCTCATGGTACTTACGACCTTTAGAAAACCGGGCTTATGCTTATGCTTATGCAGTCATGCAGTGAGCGCGCCCCATGCCCAGCTGCTGTTCATGAATGTGACCGATATCGATCGATACGAGTGAACTTTGAATTCATGCGTTCACATTTCCGAACACAGCTGGGCATGGGCGCGCTCACTGCATCACCGCATCTGCATAAGCATAAGCCCGGTTTTCTAAAGGTCGTAACTGTAAATACGTGAAAGGTGCATTTTCAGCTTTGCGATAGTTTATGTAAAGTGCTAGTAGAATCTCCTTGAAGTAAAATATAACTCTTTTATTTGATTCAACTAATTCAAGGTTACAAGCATTCTCTTGTTTCTACGCTATTTTATTTTGTTAACGAAAACAAAAAGAAAAAACAAAAAATATATATGTCTATTGCAATATCTACCATAAGTCACGCGCAGAGTACATTTAAGGTGGCATAATTGATACTGTCTTACCTATCCACATTTAACCTTTTCGTGTCAAATATGCATTTAATTATTAGCTCTTATTATTGTTCTTTTACAGGTATTCGTTAGCGTTCGTGGTTACAATGAAGCTGGTCTTTTTAGTACTGCATCGTCAAATGGTGTGTATATAAGTCGACAAAGCATTGGATTGTCCCCACTGCGACCACAGGAAGTGAGGGATGGACCCGGGAAAACAGACCGGTAAATCCTTGTTATATTTGGCATGATTATTTTGTTCATCGTGTTCTACTAATCCGCGAAGTTTCAAAATGTGACGTCATTTGATTGAGTGTTAGTTATTTTTTTTGTCTTTTTCCCACATGTGACATGTCTGTGTTTCACATTCTGTGATACTTCAATCGCTATTCATTTACACGTGTTTTATTGCGTTTTTCACCAATCTTCAACGACTTCACATTTCATATTTTGTTGCATTTCAATCGTTCCTAACAATTTTTTTTCACCACTGTACTCAGCCGTATGCTGAGGTGGGGCGGGGGTGGTGGGGGGGGGGGGGTGGGGGGAATCAGCCTATTTTTACTTATCAGTGATTTCCGCAGCACTCCGCCCGTACCCCGAGGTTCTCCGGGCCTGGGCGTGGTATTCACGATGTGTATTATTTTCGTTCTCACATGCAATTAAACCAAATTTTTTCTAATTTAACACCGAGAATAATGATCGAACCACACAACAACAAATGAGTTCAAATGCAACATTTCATGTTACTACAGCGATTTCCAGACATCACTTGGACAAATTGATGCTACGTGGGACTTTTCAGGTGATCCCTGCCCTATACTGCAATTCGAATGGGCAATTCGCCGTATAGATGGGACAGAAATGCAAGAGTTTACCAATGTCGGAGGTAAAACCATTTTCTTGGTATTTAATGCAGTTGCACTTGGATAATTAGCATTTAGATAATGCAAAACAAATATCATGATTTCTGTTCAAAACAAAACAAAATAAACCACTAAAGCCACTATCAGCGATTTTTTCACAATGTAAACAAATCGCGCCCCTTATTTTTCATCGAAATCCATTTTTTTGCACAGTTGTATTGGAAATAGTATACAAATATTTAATGATCATGAGGGATCTTGTGGAATCTATTGGCCCCCGAGGGGAATTGGAGGGCGTGGGGTACAGTACCCCACGCCCTCCAGTTCACCGAGGGACCAATAGATTCCACAAAGATCCCGAATAAGATCATTCAATATTTGTTTTATATCCTTCATGAATATATTTTTTGTTCATTGATTGGTTAAAAGTGAAACTGAGCCTGAGGCCTACTTAACAAAAAATAGGCCTTGCCTGTACTGTACTCTGTAGGCTATGCTAGCCTAGGGCTAGGCTAGGGTAGGCAAGAGCTTGAGCATTGACTGCCTTTTAGGCAGAGGAAAGTCCGCCCACTTACGATAGCAACACCTTTTTCGGTAAATAATGCCGCTGAAGTCTGTACCGAATTTACTCCCGGAATTTACTGCATATAGCATGTATAGCTCACCTTTTTGTTTCGTGACCGTGCACAGTCATGCATGATGCAGTGATGCAACGTTGAGATCATATCAGCGTTGTCCATTCCATGGCATTAAAATAAAAATCACCGCGGGAATCACCGGTGTTATTTACACAACTCCTCGAACACTGACAGAGCATACGTAATTATTTTTTTTTATTCTCACTATCCGTGCAGAAGGTTTCCCACCGGTGTTATTGCAACTGGGCGCAGCCATGTTGTTGCTACGGGTGTCGACGAAATAGCCTCAACAATGCGTCAATGTTCCTTTTAGAGCAATAACTAATACGAACGTACACATACGTTGAGAAATACAAGTAAGAGTCTGTGCACTCTCATGCATAACGTCAACAGTCGTACCTAGTCGTATTGACCACAGCGAAAGAACCGGTAAAGGAACTGATAACAAGGGTATCGAGGCTAGAGGGAAATAGGCGCCTATTTCCCTAGGGAAAATAGGCGTCTATTTCCCTGTGATCTCTCTTTCGCTCTCTTTCTCGCAAATAGTTAAACTATTTGTGGTCATGTGACGCACTTTTAACCATCAATGAACATGAATATATTCATGAAGGATATAATTGTAGTAAAGATCCCTGTAAGTGGCTAAGCCTAAAACGCCGCATTTGTCAGGAAATTATGATATTTATTAGGTCTAGAAACAGTCGTAAATGGCACCTTCAAGACCGATTTAAAATGCTGAAGTGTCTGTTTTTCACAAAGAAAAGTAATATAAGGTGTTGATATGACCTAACATTAGCAATTTAGAGACAAAATCGGCATTTATGAATTTTGAACAAAATGACTGATAGTGGCTTTAAAGATGATATTTTAACTGCGTCTTGTTACATTTGAATAACGATCATTTAAAAAAGTGCTTTACATCTGTCATCAAACGTATGAAAATATTATGATAAGTGTTTAAATCTGAAAAATGTATTTCCTCTAACGTTGTCATAGATCAAACCTACGGTACCAACAGTGAACTACATATGTCTGACGGGGAAACATATTACATTCTGGTTCGAGGAACTAATGCACTTGGAATAACAACTACCGTTAGATCTGACGGAATAACAATAAAAAGGGACCCCTTGATACCCGGTAATGTTTATGATGGGCCTTTCTTTGGAAATGACCTGAATTTTCAGCCGGAGGTTGATGTAATTCATGCATCTTGGACAGGTTTCGGTAAAGAAAACAGCGAACAGTATTTTGATCACACAGGTATATATTATTCTTATCTATTTATTTATTTATTTATTTATGGTTAATGGGTATATTGTGTGTTGTTATTTTATTTTTCAAATGAATGTTGAAAAATATGTTCTTGCCAGACGCATAGTTCTTTTAAATACAGTAGTTAGACAACTATACTTCGCTCGGCGTCTCTATATATGTAGCTCTATTTTTTTCTGCATGACTATCCCTGCTCTCGATTTTTCTCATTTGGCTCTCTATTCCCCTTCAAATAGAAGGGGAGATGAGGAGTGATTTGCGCAAAGGCTGTTTCGGCAGTACCAATATTTTTATCAATAACTGCCGTAATAAAGCAACATTTGAACAATATTTCATGATCAATATCTTTCAACGCCTTCACACCATAATGACGAATGGTTGTGGCACAGAAGAATTAGATCGTGTATCGTATAATAAACACACCCAAAAAAGTAACTCCCCACCCCTGAAATTTGTCTCTCAAGTTCAAACGATACATCGCATTATACATTATGGGATATAATTGGAAGTAGTGTTTATTTACGTGTATTTTGACACCTCATTTGTGGTGATTGATGAAGTATTGTTGAAGTTATGCCCACTTGACCGAACCCACCCCAGGATTTAAAAGTTGCAGTAAGTCCTATAGAGGAGGATTTGTCATGCACAGAAGAAGAGGATTGCACTGATTTCATTCTGTAACAGTATGATTGTCAATATGATTTACTGCAACTTTTAAATCCTGGGGTGGGTTCGGTCAAGTGAAGTCGGGCTGCAGCATCTTGTACAACATTTGGAAGAAAAATTTGCAAGACATATCAGTTAGCATTCAAATTTCAGACGATCTGAATAAGTGCCATAAGAAATTAATGTCAAGAGTTCGCTAAAAGTGTGTTGGATTCACACATTAATGAAGACTCAACTTTAAGTTAAGTGTTTGAATCAGCCGAAGTAATGGTATCACATTTGTGACTTTTGAAAATGCCTCATTTTGTCTTTAATCGCCGGTCAGTCAGTCAGGAAGTAACGGATGTCTCTACTTTCACACAACATTTACTCTGTTGGAGTATTAAAGCCCTAAAGAGAAGGAGAATTACTCATGCAGAGAAGAAGAGGATTGTACTGATTTCAATTTGTGATAGTATAATTGTCAATATGATTTACTGCAACTTTTAAATCCTGGGGTGGGTTCGGTCAAGTGGGCATAACTTCAACAATACTCCATCGATCGCCACAAATGAGGTGTCAAAATACGCGTAAATAAACAGCACTTCCAATTTTATCCCATATTGTATAACAAGATGTATCGTTTGAACTTGACAGAGACATTTCAGGGGTGGGGAGTTACTTTTTTGGGTGTGTTTACGTGTGTGAACACATGACGTGCATGGGTAGCATTCAGATGCAGAATACGCAAAAGGGCATCAACGTTTGAAGGCAAGAAAAGCATTGTTCAAGTAGAACTGAGAATTGCTACTTGAAACATAGGGCGTTGCTCGCATAGGCGTTGCTCGTTAAACGACAACTAATCGTCATTAATATTGTGTTTTAGTAAGGGACACCCAGTCTGGCACTTCTTTGAAAGGGGATACATTTCCCTCAATTTAACAGTACAGTAACATTCAAACAATCACACAAAATACAACCAAGCAGGCGAAAGGATAAATACCTAAAAGGTGAAAGTATAAAAAGGGCGCTAAAAGGGTCGAATTTTAGCACACTTATCTTAAACATAAGCAATTTGTCATCCTTTATCATTTTTATTCAATATACATACAATTCATGTAGGAAATGACGAAGTCTCACGATCAGCGTCATCTGAGCAGACAGTAGATTATTACGAAGTTGCTGTAGGTACCGATCGTCGCTACCCAAAAACCCGAGACAACGTTGTGCCTTTCACAAATGTGGGCACCAATACAAGCGTTTCATTTCACAGTCTGGCTTTGCAACCGGTGGTATCTGTCTACTACGTTACGGTACGAGCGCATAGTGTCAGCTTTGCAACAAGCGAAACGTCATCGAACGGGATTACGGTTGGCGTAAACAGTGACGTATATGGTATGTCCGTTGTATGTTAACAAATTAACAAAAACTAATCAATAATTAGAATAAAAATAAATGAATATTTCTCCCATTACATTTGTGCGACCTTCTAATAGTCTTGTAGGGGTTATATTGATGCATATTATCATTTTGAGGAAAAATTCAGATTACTGCACAAACGCTCGATACATATACAATACAATTTCGTGAATAAGCTTACATTTTCAAATGTGACTGGCACTTTGTACCAGAGAGAAACGCATATAACTTTTATTTAACATTACTTAAAACTTGTGTGGGAGAGTGTGGCCTAGCGGTTAGGGTGCTTGCCTCTGGCGCAAATTTACCATCAAAATTCCCGGTTCGAATCCCGGTGGGGTCGTGGCACTTGCTGGGATTTATTCGGGTACTATCAATTCTGGATTTGATCTGTATACCAGCTATTGATTAAATACAGAATACCGCTCTCCTCCATGGTTCACTTGGAATTGGGCAAATGGATCATGAAAGCATCCTGTCCTTCGGGACCGACGTTAAGCCGTCGGTCCCGTGTACAGAGAGTCACAACTGTACATGTACATCGCAGTCAGTGTCGAATAAGAGTAGGGTGTAAACCCCTGACTGTTCCCACTCCGCCCTAGCCTCAAATAGCGGGCCATGTTAGGAGCGTCCGTATCATGGATACACGCGGCCCCGGATCAGCACACTAGCTGAATAAATCCTGACACCACCACAAGCCACTACCAATGACTTGTGGATAGGAGCAAACAAGCAAACAAACTTAAAACGGGGGTAAAAGATAAAAACAAACACGTTACCCCCCCCCCCCCCATGACGATTTTACAAGACTATGATTTTGAAGACATACCATAGTAGCACACATTTTTACTTTTAAAAGACGATATTAGATCATGGCATATCATATCATATTTTTTCATTTTCATGACAATTAATGTAGTTGATTTGCATATGATTTTCCTCGGTAAAAGTGACTATTAAATCAGTGACGACTGTAGAACTGAGACAAGCATACCTTACAAGATTGGAAACAAAGCTGCGATGCATTGTTAGTATTTCATATCTATCGAATCAGATCTGTCCCAACTTATGATTGCCCTAGTGAGGGACATAATGGGCTCTTACTGAAATCACTTCCACAAATATGAAACAATTGTATGCTTACATGCTGTAAGAACAGTAAAAACAGCAAACGTTACAGGAGATTCCTGCCACGGAAAATCAAATCCATGCATCTGTTTCCTGGCAATAATTTCAGCATCATTGGTTGTCTGTGGAGGCCAAGGATGCTGACATTACTGCCAGCATTTTATCAAACTTGAAAAGCATGCAGACATCAGCTCACAAAACCATTTCTATTGTATTATGTGCTAATACAGCCTGAGGTTAGTCGATCTTTCATTTATCTTATTACCAGCATGAAGCACAATGTGTGAAGCCCGGTCTGAATGCTTTTAAATTGTGTCAATAAACATGCTAGAAAATCTGGAAATTCTGACAGGGATGTCAACACCTTAATTTTCCGTGGCAGGGATCTCCTGTAATTCTTCCTGTTTTTACAATTTATTTTACAGAATGTAAACTTCCAAATTGTGGAAGTGATTTCAGTATGTTTATTTCATGATGTATGGATATTTTATGCTATTGTGCCCATTTAAGTTTTTCTATGAGCCGAGTTTCTTGCAAATCTGGTCATTCGGTCCAATTCTGAACTAACAAGAATTTACTTGTTCCTAATAAGAACAGTTCACATTATTCAAACTTTATGCGTTTGACTATGTCATTAATAGATTCATTTTCACAAAGCCATAAACCAAAATCAGAGAATGTCTCCTAATCAGATTCATTCTGTTAGTCTTTCCGATTTGCGAACATTTGTTGGTTTCAATTTTTTGTGAAATCGTAACATGAAACCTATATTTTAATCATCTCATCGGTAGATATTGACAATGTCCAAATTCGCCATTGATACATTGAAATTTGACCAAATTCTTCCTATATCCCTAACGTGCATTAACTGCTTTAAAATACACTTCTCCAAAAAATCACGGAGCAAACCCTTACCTTGGTAAGGGGGAAATTGCTCCTATATCTAACAAGAGAAATACGGCTTCCTCACTTTTTGCGGTGATCGTCATATTTTCCTCTAGGGAGGGATATATTATAATCTAGTATACAAACGCGAGACATTTCGGACGCTTTTCACGGCTTATACGTACGAAACAGTCATTGAATACTAACACGAACATTAGTACACCATTTCAAAATAGCCCACCAAACTGAATCATTGAATTTCATTAAATATATGACCATATACTTTAGTTGTGATCAGTCGAGGGAATCTTGGAATTGACAGTACTAGGACAGATCCTGCAAAACAACAATCACAGCATTGACTATTTGCTTCGAATATCGTTCGGTATACTGTCCCAGATTAAAATGGGACAAGATTTGGTTCAGTGATTTTTGTATCATGTTATATTATGAAATATGCATGTGTTGGCACTTTGAAGTACTGTTCGTTCAAATATGTATTCTCCTGTTTTTCAGACATTTAGATTTGAAAGTTTAGTTTCTTCTAATTCTGCCCGCAATCTGTAAAATTATTAAAGGTATTTGAGTTGTTGATGACGAAAAATATTACCTTGTTCTTTTAAAGCTGGTGAAATTGAGATACCACGATTTGTAAATTCTTTGGATACTGTCGATGTTCGGTGGACGGACTTCGAATCCACATTGAAAATGAGGTTTTATTACATCGGCATTGATAGAGTTTATGATGGTCCTCTTCCAGAGATCAACTGTAGGCACGTGCAGAGCGTAAGTAAATCGAACAATCAAGTTATCACTCTTATGGCACTACACAGAAAACTATGCCGCGTCTAAGGTAACCCAAAAATATTGCGAATCTCAAATTGGTGCATTAATGTACTTCCAAAAAGGCAATCCTAATCCATAAAGTTCTATTCCTAATCTCGTTTTGGGTTACCCGGCAGTCATACAGAACCACACACGCACACACAAAAGTTACACACGTTCCCGCGCTCATACACTGATACGCTAAATATCACACGTATCAACACGAGCGAATGACTTCCATCTAATTAAAGGAATATCATACCTTCCGCCTACTCGCTTTGATGGAGCATCAGTACAACAACCATTGTAAAATTCCTAAATCATGTATTGATATGTTTCAATTACTGCTAAAAGATCATGGTAACATTTGAAAACGATAAGGGCAAAGCTAATTAAACCCTAATGAAAACAAAATAAATAAATAAAACTACTTACGAACAGGTGTTTGTTTTTCCTCCCCGTTCGCAGATGACGAAAGGCAGTGACAACTTAACGAACTTCAATGTATTTCCTTTGCAATCGACAAATTTTGATACGTACAAGAAAATTACCCCCGTATTGAAATACAACATTTTGAAACAATTCAGTGCGGTTATCCGGTATTGTATTCAAAAACTTGTTTTTCGGGATTATCGAATTAAATGAAGACCTTCTTTAGCATTTAATTTTATCTGTGATCTTTTGGCACATCTGGTGAAAATACGCAACATTCTAAAACGATATATGTATGTTTTTTTGTTTTATACGGTTTTTGACGGGCCGGGAATGGCCATTCAAACACGTACCACTTTAACAGTTGATAATACCTTGCCGACAGCTGGTCAGATCAAGAACCGGCCTTTCTCAATAAGGGTAAACATATTTTCAGGATCAATATGTAGATGTCTTTAAGGGTGTGGTAAAATTGTCGATATGTATTGCTGCTATAAAACCTGTTACTTTGGTTCTGTCACTGTCAAACTTCTGGTAAGAGCCAAAGGGTCATGGAAACTTGACATTTGAACCCATCCTTCGCATTTCCAAGATGGCCGCAGTGGTCAAAATTCTCAGGTTTTAACAAATGAGAATTTTGATTATGTAAAAAATTAATTTAAAGTTATATTACAAAGGTGCTTTATTTCATGAGTCACCGATATTCACTGGATATACGGGATGCTTTTCTCAAATTAAATGGCATTTATACAAGCAACTTTATGCAATTAATACTCCGCTATATTTTAGACGCATCGTATCAGCCTGTACCGACTATAGAGTACCTCGTGGATGATCCTTTTGTGAGTTTTTAAATGTTAGCGAACACGCCCAAATTCCAGGTTTTGCCTAGCTACTCTGTATAAGTGGTGGGGGGTTTGAGTGTTAGTTTTAACAGAGTTTTAGCGCTGAAGAACGCTAACTAGAGACAGGCTTTTTGCAATTACCAAATGTTTGAGCCTTTCGCGGGTGTCCACTATGGTGAAATCTGGGCAAATGTCCCATCTGTTTAATCAATCTTGGATAGTTAAATATACACTGAGAAACTAATTGCGTGTTTCGTGTTGCGATTTCACAGAATTGAACAAACGAACCCGTCATTTCGAAAATCGAAATCTAATTGGACTCTTTGGTGATTTTGACTAAGTTGTTTGACTATATGGTTCCTCTCATAACTCGTATTATTAACGATTCCCTTTTATCTGGTTCTGTTTCCTTCTCACTTCACAGGCATCATTGTCCCAGTTTAAAAGAATCTTGGACTTGATCGCAACATCCTTAAAACTACCGACCATTTCAAACCCAAACCGTTCCCCCCCATTTCTTTCCAAATACATTGAAAAATGGTTCTTAGCCATTACCGAAACATTTTAGATCATAAGCTTCTGAAAGCTAACCAATCAGCGTATAGAGAGGGTCATAGCGTGGAGACCGTAGTACTGAGTGTCATTGACAGCTTGTTGACCAAATCTGACAAGAGGTTAGTCTCACTTTATTTCACCTTCCTTGACCTCAGTGCCTGCGTTCTACACGCTTGACCATTCTGTTCTCCTCAGACATCTCAAAGTGGAGTTTTGTATCACAGGAATTGTCTTCATTCATCGGTTCACCTCTATGTTGCCCATCGTTCTCAGATCAGTTATCGTCGCTGGTAATGTCCTCCAAAATCTTCGTGTCCGCTTTTGTACGGGGTCCACAGGGCTCGGTACTCGGGCCGTTTTATTTTTGTTACTATACATCCGCTCCTCTGATGTTATTAATCAGTACCATTGTTCGTATCACAAGTAAGCCGCGAGCGCCGATGATACTCAGATTTAATATTCTGGGCGCCTGAGGATTTTGTGTCAACTAAGGCAGCTATTCAAGATTGTATTAGTGTCATTTTGCGTTGGATGGACATACCAAGCTTATCTTAATACTGATAAGACGGAGGTTTGTGACCGTTGGTACGGCTTCTCGTATTAACCAGATTGAGAGTAATACTATACGGATTTTGGACTGTGACATCATTTTTCAAAATCGTCCATAATCTCGGTTTTCGACTTGATCAATCCTTATCCATGTCTGAACATATTAGTGACATCTTGCCGTTCTGGCATATTTATCTTTACGACAGATTGGATGTATTAGACCTTACCTATCTGAAAAAAAGCAACCTCGATTCTGGTTAATTCGATCATCATCTCACGCCTTGATTTTTGTAATTCCATTTTATCTGGTATCAACTCCGACCAACTACTACGTTTACAACGTATCCAATTGTGCTGCTCGCCTAATTCTCAAAAAACGAAAACATGACCATATTACACCTTTGCTTGTTGAGCTTCAATGGCTACCCGTGGAATTTCGCATAAAATTCAAACTGGCCGTTTTTGCCTTCAAGCATTTCGAAGGTACCTTGCCGTTAAATTTGTCATCTGTGCTTCCACTTACCAACCATCACGTTCACTCCGCTCATCATCTGAAAAGTTATTGAATCCTCCACGGGTCCACCTTAAATCAGCTGGTGAAACGCTCATTTCATTTCGCTGCGTCAGCTGTTTGGGATTCACCTTCCAAACAGCATTCGTAGTATCCCAAAATTCCAAGACTTCAAACGTCAGCTTAAAACTCACCTTTTTCGTCAAGCTTTTCATAGCTCCTAGCTGTTTTTGGTTTGATTTTGTTTGTGTTGACTGTTAATTTATGGCCTCTGATTTCTTTTTGAAGATTTTGCGCCTTATAAGACACCATTTATTATTATTATTATTATTATTAAGTCTGCATAAAATGAAAATGTTAAGGTCTAAGATGTGATGTGAGCTCAGTGGCGTAACCAGCTTTTTTTTTCAGGGGGACGGGGGGGGGCACATATATTTTCAGGGGGGCAAGCATATATTCAAATTTGTCTATGTAAATCACCTAATTTTTCAGGGGCAAGATTCCCCGGGCAGCTGTCCCCCCCCCCCCCCCCCCCGGTTACGCCACTGTTGAGCTGTTTAAAAGAGTAAAGTCAGGAATTGAAACACATTGTGGGCAAAATGGCCACGTAATGAGGCCAAAATCACGACAAGCCGAGGCGGACATGGGTCGAAGGGCCTAGGTCGAGTTCTGAAACATGGATCACATCTTTGCTTCTGCACAACGTTGTAGATTCCATTGACTGACCCTAGTGCATTGGGAGTTCACTACATTCGCACACTCTCTAAACTAATTTGATTCATTCATGTTTTCGATTTGTTATGTGTTATGACGTCTCGTAGACGTCAAAGGTGAGAATACCGTTCAACACCAATAATGATACCCGTGCACAAGAGTCAAATTTTATAATAAAACAATTTAATGATTCTGTACTTGATTCGAGAATCTGGTATGTCCAAAACAACTTACATATATAGTAAAATTATACAAAATTTATTTGATTTATACTTAATTGTCCACTAATGTCCACAAGAAGCGTTGCAGTTCAACGAGGTTATATCCTCACAGTGAAGACTCCAAAATGACAGCATGCAAAGTCACACATAAATATCAATGGTATAACCAAAGAATGTATCAGTCATGAAAGATAACTTTGTTCCAGCCGTTTAAAGAAGCAAAGGTTTTCCCTCGACGACACTAATGTTCCACAATAATAAAATCAGGTATTATACCACCATCAGTTTGCCGCTAATGTCCTCAATCGGACCACCAAACTCGGAACCCTTTTGCTTCCAAACACTGAAGATCTTTGCGCAACTTAAACGACGACAGCAGACAATTTAGCGATCAAGTCCGGCGGCATCCAAGTATTAAATCCTGGCACTAGATGTAGAACTCAAATCTACCATTATTGTAGATTAAAACTAGCTATAAGTTAACTGTACTGCATAGCTCCAGATTACAACTGCTGGCCTCAGTCCTTCAGTCACAAGTACTATTGAACTTCACACAGCTAGATTCCCCTTTCTAACAATAATCATTAAATCATCATCATGCATAAACAGAACGTACATAGCTGACCAATTGAGAATGCAAATAAATTATCTCATGAATTACTCAATCCCAATATAACTTTATGGGGGAATTACCTAGATTCTGCAATGTTTTGATCTTAAAGCATAAACAGTTGACTCAGTTACTAAGTTTACATCTTGGGGGATTCCCCATTTCCCTTATTGTGCAACTACTAACAGGTGCATGCTGCACCAAACAACTTAGGGGAATTCCCCTTTACTCGTTTCAACATAAACAAAGTATCTTTGTAGTGAGAAATCTTTCTCAAATGAAATTGAGAAAATAATATTTTTAATCAAAAATTTTGAGTAATATACATTTGTATATGTGCAAATTGAATGATTTTTTTCAAAGGATGTCGAATAGACTAGCTATTGTTTATACTTTCCTATTTCAGCCGTTAGACTATACAAGCAAGCAAGAAGAACTTCAAGTCTGGTGGCATGCGTTTGAGGATTCTGGAAAGTGGAATAAAAAGATTATCATATTCGTCTGCTTTCTTCACAACGTTGCCAAAGCGATGACACGATTGGCCTTGATGTCGTGGTTGATTGGCTTGAATTAGAAGGAAATCTGAATTATCATAGATTTGTTGATGTTTACTTGGAAGTATGTATGCATGCATACCTTCAGTTTTAGTTTATGAAGTTGATGTTAATGAACTGATAATTATCGGCCGTGGAGCGATAAGATATTACGATTGCTGTGTGCTGCGTTAATTTTCCGTATCTAGATATTTCATACTAAAAATGTTCTAGTTTTAAAGTGAAAAGATAGTTGGATTATTACTTTGGGGGTGTTCTTAAATTTGGAAAAAGGGAGCAAAAAGCTGGCTTTGTCAAAAACTGAGAGCGCCGTTCAACAAAATCTCTATATGTCCTTTAACAAACCAAGAACCGCGAAATTCTTGTTAATCATGCCAATGTTTGATTTTACTCTCCGCAGAAGGAAAAGCCGTACTTCGTTGAACTTCGGGCAACCAACAATGCAGGTGGTAGCGCCGAGGTTAGATCCTCTCCTATATTGCTAGATCTTTCTGAACCAATTGCAGGGAATGTTATAGATGGTCTAAATTTTATGCATGACGAAGCATTCCATGGGGATACAACTCAAATATCAGGTAATCATTTATGGAAGCAAACTTGGTACTATCGATTCTTATAAGCGACAAATTAAAATTATTCTCCTTCAACCCTGAGCAATTTTTGTAACAACACATCCGAAGGCATTATAAGAAACCAGGTGATATCATGACAAAAACAAATATTGACTGCCTATATTCATGCAATAGTAAACAAATATTGACTGCCTGAGAGTGAGATAGTAAAAATATATCTATATTATGGGGTCAAATTTTGACTTTTCCTTTTCACGAGGTAAAGCCGAGTGCATTGGAACAGTCAAAATTTGACCCATGATATATTTTTACTATTGCACAAATATAGCCACACAATATTTGTTCTATATCATGATATCACCTGGTTTCACATGGATATCACCATAGTATGGTTTCGAGATCAACGACGGCCTATAGTTTCAACCATGTCCAGATTAAGAAGCAGTCAATTTTCGTTTTATATACCGAATATATGTAGATTTTGTCATCTGATTGGTTAAAAGAACATTCTAAGCCAAGTTTCTAACATGCCTCATATGTATAAGCCATGGTGGAGGTAACAGCAAATTGGTGTTAGTTCTCCGGGGTCAAAAACTCGTAAAAAAATATCAAAGTCATCATGACCTACGATATCCATCTTCCTCGTGTCGTGGAAGTGACGTTAGCGTCCAAAATGGATCGCAATCATCAACTTCTTTCTATAAAAGTGTTAGTTTTTTGTCAACGCAAATTACATATAGACATATACTAGTGCGTACAATATGTTAAAGCTAATTATCCATTACATTAATTACTGCTGAATTCTCATTAAATATAAAATTTAGTAAATTACGTTTATTGTTAGACCTATTCAGGGGTACTGAAATATATGAATTGGTTTCCTAAAGATAACCATGATAAAATGTGAAAATGGAATCAATAAGACAACTACAAGTAATTCGATTTATTTCTGACACCTTTGCAAATTGTGTTCTATAAAAGAGTCATATTCCTTCATCTTTTCATTATTTATTGTGTTGTTAATTATTCATTGTTTCGGAAAGAAGCTCTCGATATGTATGACGGATAATAACTTCGTTTTAGTGTATTCGTCAAGATAACGCGCATTGAGCATGATTCTGTGTTCTTGCGCTTCAACGCGAGACCAAAGAACACAAAATCATGCCCATGTAAAATATCTTGACGAATACACTGATCCTTATCCTTATCAGAATAAATCTCCTGACCTTTTCTAATACTCGCATTTTTTTTTTGCAGGTTCATTTCTGCACTTGGCAAATCCACGTGGTCCATCTTGTCCACAGCAAGTGAATGATTTTAGTGAAAGTACCAAATGGACAGCCATTGACATGATAGGTCTTGGGAATATGGATGGAACACCTTGGGATATATGGTATTTGCCAGAACAAGTGAGTGACTTAAAAAAAATAACATCTAAGTGTATAAGGTCCTCTGCATTCCCATTGGTGAATACGAGGGAGGTCCCCCCCAAAAAAAAAAACGCTTTACCTGCGAAATGTTTTACCAAAACCCCGGGTATTTCAACACGACTGCATAACAGGGTAACAAGTGAAAATAAGTTGTACCGACTCAAAATGGTGGTCTCAAATTCGATTTTTTGTAAGTTGCGACAAAATATGTTTTGCCTTTTTTTTTTCAATATTCAATTTATCTCGCTTACCTAGTGCCTTACAATTACTATTTTTCTGGTCATATTTTGCTATGCATTCTGCGTAACTGGAATTCCCGTTTCATGCTTCACAGATATTGGCAGTGGGAGAGGAGCTAGAAGTCACACTCGAAAGAGATGTGAGGAAACCACGGGTTCTCTCTGGAGCACTGGCCAGGGAGGCGAACTTACTAAGTGGTGGAAAATATGAGGTAATACAATTTGATTGCAATTGGTGTAACATTCCTAAAATGTATATTATTAACCCAAGAAAATAGTAACTGAACTTTAGTAGTGGATTTTGTTAGCCGGTGTCCTGAATTGTATACCTATTACAATTTAAAGTATCTTAAATTTCAGTAGTACTCGCTCCCCTCTCTCTGTTTAATGCTTAAGTAATTTCTTTTAAGATCCAATTGCTTTAGAACTCACAGGCTAAAACTATGATTAATTGTGTAAACGTTTAATACCCCCAAATTCCAAATAGCCCCCAAAACCAAAAAATATATTTTTATGCGTTTTTTTTTCAAATTCCGTTAAAAAAAAGACCACCTTACCAAATTCACCCTTTTTTTTTGGGGGGGGGGGGAGAGGTGGGGCGAATTTTGGGCAAAGTCATATTTAAAAAAAAATCACCCTGCTTATGGGCGTGCTTGTTACTAGTTGTTGTATTTAAAAGCAATGTCTTGAGTGGGTGAACTTGTAAATTTATCTCGTTATTTAAACCCATTTCAGTTAAACTCTCTAACAGAACAAAACTGACCATAATTAGGGGATTAGGTGTGAAGCTAGTCCAAGCTGCTATGCTTTATCTGTCACAGACCCGGGGTCACAGAGCTACGTCCCCGTTTGATATTATTGATAAGGGGAGGTTTCAAACTCCAACCGCAGGTTCTCCGGCGGTTCCACTCGAAACAATGATGAAACGTTGAAACACACTCTTAAAAATGTTCTTACAAAACGTCGTTTTAACTGTCAGCCGGGACCGGAAATGACTGTGCAAATAACTGTAAGAAACGTCGTTTTAACTGTTGTGAGTCTCAGCTGCCAGTTAAAACGAAGTTTTTATTGCACATTTTTAACAGTGCCGTGAACCACCGATTATCTGGTGGTTGAGACGTATCGTCTATACAGTACCGCTACCCTGCTGTAGTTGCCCACAAGTTGGGGAGAAGGTGAATATGGTGTGGACAGTACCGGAGTAGTCACGCAGCTATTCTGTATTTACCCGCAGTTACTACGCCGTCTTCTTGATAGTAAACAAAATGAGGGCGCTATATACCCCTTCTCTGTTTAGCATTTTTGAGGAAAATCTTTACGAATGTGGAATCGGGCCTCATCCAAACCCCCCAAAAGTGTGTACATTTTTAAAAGTATATTCCAAAAATACCCCCTCATCTCGCCCCAAAAAATATTGGTCATGAGAAATACAGGGAATCCTGGCCTGCGAGTGTACGTCTAGTAGGTAGGAAACCCGTGTTAGAATTCTAAGTAGATAAGAATTTATAGTCCAGTTATGTGTTATAAACAGGTTGAAATCCTTGCTGCCTCAAAGAAAATGAATGCAGTAACAAGCATCGTGTTTTGGGATGGTGAAGAAAATACAATTGGCGACTACCAAACTGAAACAGTAGATGAATGGTGGGAGGATTTATGTGCTTGCTGCTATGAGGATTTGGTAAATAGGGTAAGCATACTAAATATGTTGATTCGATCCTTTCTGACTGGACCATCATATACACGTAAGCACAATTTTTTTCTGCAGCGTTTTGAATTTTGTATTTGGTAGCATCGTATATTTGAATAAGGTGCAAGAGAATTCATGTTTTTACAATTCTTGGAATCCTTTTGGAATAAAATTATTTCTTGTAAGTAAATGGGCATTATGCAAGTGAGGTATAAAATATTCTTTGACTGTGGCTCTCAACAATTTAGCAAGGAATGCAGGCACATATAAGCAGTTCACTGTCGCAAAATCTGATATCCTGTAGAGAGGTAAATCATAATATATATTCATAATATAATATATATTCATATGGACAAAGGAAGCCACTTTTAAAATTTTGCTCTCCTCAACTTATTTTAGGCAAAACTCGCTTAGTCCGAGCAGCCCAACTTAAACGTATCATTATCCACACGTAACACGTTGTGTATGTATACCTTTTTCTGTCTCGGTGTGAGAATTTGAGAGAGAGATAAAAAAGGTTGATTAACAATTTCTTGTTTTACAGACCTGTTCTTGTAACTGCACAAATATGGAAATATATCAACAAGAAGCCAACGGTACCGCTATGCCAAATACAGTGAGACCCTCCACAACTTTAAGCCTTAACAACCACACCGAATCCGGTATGAGTACAACGCTACCTGCCTGGCAAATTGATGACAGTGAGGGTAGAATGAGCCATATTACTCCACAACGATCATGTGGGTTACAGTTGATTCCAGGTGTGTAAATCTGATTATTTACAACATATAATACTATACACACACATGTGCACGCATACAGAGAGAGAGAACAAAAACTAATCTTCACCCTAATGCATAAAAAAAACGGATGATATGTGACTTCTCCATGCAGCGAACTCTACTAATCAACCAATATTTCTTGTGCAAAGAGAGAATGTAAATACCTTCCAATGTTGTCCACAGGATAGACCGTTAATATTTTTGTTTCAGCACAACTACAATTGATTGAACAGCCTTGATTACAATTACCAAGGCAGGGAGTGAAATTAGGATGGTGTCCCCCAGACAAGAGGGGGTATAGTATTTTTTTCACAATGCAATTCTTTCCAATAAAATATTTGCACTGGTTGTCACATGAATTCTGGACACAAAGTACCTAAATGAACCGAACTTATCCCAATCTTGCAATTTAAGTACTTTTCGTCAATATAAATTCATGTGACAACCAGTGCAAAAATTATAGTTTCGCCAATAACCCAGAGAAACTGTTTCGAGAACAGTTCAATGATATGTTTGTTGTTATTTATTTTATTATTTTACAAGGTCAAAACAACTCTCAAGCAGTTCTGTGGTGTCGTTATAACAACGATGAATACTCTCTGGTGTCAACAACCATAGATTTGCTCTTCAACCCATCTCAAGAATGGCATACATATGGTTTACACTTTACAACAACACCAGTGGACAGAGAACAGGTGCTTAATAACACGCATTAAAAATCGGTTTAGCAAAAATGTGCCAACATAGAATTGTGCAATATATTTATCTCACCATTTTTGTTCTTCAAACTTTTGTACAACAGTATCCGGTCCAAGAACATAGATAGCAAAATGCTTGACTTATGCACAATTGATCTGAGAGCATTGTAATTATTCAACATTGCAGGAACAGTGGAAGGTACAATTATACATTGATGGCGATTTTGCGGCAGAACTCGATGGGATTCCAGAACTTTCTAAAGCGACGAAGCTGGTTTTGCACGTCTGGAATGCAAACAATTTTATACCAGTTTTGACTGACGAATTCAATCCGCCTATTACCATTGGCAGGTTCCGCAATCTCAGGTACCCTTTTTATATTTCATCAAGTCCATATCCTATTAAACCCTCTATTAACCCTCGTATTCGTCTGAACTTTGCTCCGGTGCGCTAAAATGCCAAAAGCTTGCGTAAAAAAGCTTCCGGGTAATCGTTTTCTCATCCTTTCCGGTCATTTTAGCGAAAAAAAAAATGTTAAGGTAGCACCTTCACCGGGGTAGGGTATGCCATCAAAGTCGAAGGGTACGGGGGTGGTTGCCACCCAAGAATATTTTATAGTACATTTTTGAAATTATTATGCATAGTATTGCTCTAAAACTCTATATTTATGTAAAACTAGTCAGTTGCCATCATTTAGAGCTGAAAACCGCATGAAAATCCGATATTCCTAACTTTTTAGCGCAAAATCGGATTTTCGCCTATTTTCTGTGGAAAATACCAATTTGGCCGACTCGCGGACTTTATGACGTCATTGTGACGCCATACTAGGTATGTTAGTACTTATTTTTGGTATCAATGGAAAGAGGAGGACCATAGCTATCCATTGGTATCAAAATCATAAGCATCGGGTGCTTTATAACGAAAAACCCTCTATTAATTTTCGAAATCATTGCTCTCATGGTTTTCAATTGGGCAATTTTCATGCGCTTACCGAGCGTACCAATCAACTGTCGTCTTCGACTAGCATTAATTGTTAAATATCTTTTACCTATTAAAGGTTACTGGCACACTCAAGCAATCCATGTCGGTATGGAGAACCATTTCGAGGAGGGTCAAGCCCTGCTATAAGTTACATGGCCGGTGTTGGTTCACAACCAGGAGCTGTTGACATTGTCCCATTTCAAGAGGTATATTTCTTTGTTTAAGAAACTTACCAGACATTTTGAAAAACAAAGATTATTAATAAAGCCAAGTTTATAAATATATGATATATTAATTGCCAAGATTTTTAAAAACATATCCCACTTAAATACATACATAATATTTTTAATAATATATTTCTAGGTTGCAAGACCTTGTATACCATGCTTAGCGCCATGTGATCTTTACCATTGTGATGAAAGCTGTTCAGATGATGATTTAGTAACCGTCACATTTACTCTAAAGAATGTCATCTTGCCGGAGCATAGACTTATTAATAATATAAGTGTTCCTATATACCTTTCGGGTAAGTTTAAAATTAAACGCAGATATGTTATTTGCCTAATAAAGTTTGGCCGCCGTTGAAAAGATAACATTACTGAACATTAAATAAGAAGTGACTAACGAAATTATCATCTTATGTGATGTAGAATCTTAATCAATGCGAATAAAAATGTTACCCATCAAATGTGCAAAGTTTGTTCCATTTTGACTAAGATTTTACTCCATTCCTCATATTTTGGAGTGTATTTTAATGAATATGAAGCATTAAAATGGGTTTGCCCAGATTTTACCAACAAATTCCACTCTAATGAACAATTGTATGCACTAAATCTCTCCAAATGTCATTAATAAAGGCACTATCAGTGATTTGCTAAATGAGAAAATCGAAAAATCATCAAAAATCTGATTTTTGCATGTTTGTATCAAGTACAGGTATCCTAACTTACCCTGCAAATGATAGCACCAGAAGCTACCTAATAAGGACAAAATCGGAAATTTTAGTCATTACTGTCCTTACGGACACTTGCTACAACACGTAACCGAATGGAGAATTCTACAGACTTATCATTCACCTTTAAGCTATTCTTGGAAATTTCAAATATTTTGACTCTACCAGATAAATCAGTGATAGTGTCTTTAATGCGCGTCATATGGTGTGTGTGTATTTTCACAGGCATAGCATCAAGTGTGGAAATAAATAACCGATTTTGAAACTTCATGCCAAAGCATTTAATGTTTGTATAAAATATGTAGCGGTGATACATTTTAACAAATGTGTGAAATAACTAAAAGAGAAACAGAGAGTGATCGACACGTTTATAAAATTTCAAGGAATCTATTATTACAACATCCATTTTAGTATTGTTTCAATTAGATTTTAAAAAGAAAATGAAAAAACAGAAAATGCGTTATATTGAACGACTTCGAACCAGCTATCTGTATTTTTCAGGATTTATATAAAGTAATAGCTTTAAATTATTGATTGTGCTTGTGATTGTGGCATTCGGACGGAGCGGCGGGCGAAGCTACTTTATTATCTACCCGATAGACGATGTGACACGTGACGTCACACTGATAGAGAATAGAACTATAAGATAATTGAAATATAGAACCAGCGCTTTTCCAACTACGCCAAATGAGGAACTTAAATTATATCGTCAAATTTACGATTTAATCAGTTTTGTTGCCAAGTCGACTTAGCAAACTGTGTCAGTTAAAATGATGAGATAAGTTTTCTTACCAAGTTGACTTACGAAATTGGGGATGATAAGATGTACGCAGTTATAATAAAAAAGTAATTGCATAGAACAAAGAAAATGTCATTTTTAAATCATGATTCTATTTTCTACACGATAAGTTAAATCTGTCCTTGGCAACGGAGAATCAATCATAGGATTTTCAAATGGTGTTTCCATGGATACCACTCCTGCCTTTCTTGACTACATGTTCTATATCGACATTGAGCAAGGGGACTTCGAGCCAGTTTCATTCCAGTCATCTAACTCAACTATCAAGGTGAACTGGAACTTTCTGGATTACGAAAGTGAAATAGCTGTAAGTGAACTTAAGTGTATATTTTTGGGGTGTTTTTTTTTAATTTGGCAGTCCCTTACTGTATAGTAACCTGTTTTTGGAAATGGATGAACAAATAAAACATTTTAGTTCATGCTTAAAATGCCCTATTTACAAGAACAATAGAAAAAATGTTTATTATTTTTATAATGATGTCATCATCATCATCATCATCATTACCACCATCACCACCATAACCACCACCATCATCATCGTCATTGTCATTGTCATCGTCGTCATCATCATCAACATCATCATCATCATCATCATCATCATCATCATCATCATCAAATTGCCTTGGGCACATGATACCCTGTCCCTAAAATCCCCAGTCGTATTTTAGAAAACTAAACACAAAAAAAGCAACTAAACAAGCAAACAAACACAACCATTCATGTTACATGTTTATAGCATATAATAGGGTTATTTCCCAGTGAGCATCATAAGCCAGCATAAAACTTAGATTGCGCTTAATTTCTTTCAGGAAAATCTGTGGGCAATTGGAACCCAACCAGGATATACTGATTTGCAAGATTTTACCAGCGTCGGTCTTGAGCAAGTAGCATTGAACAGTAATTTGACTGGCAAGCTTTATAATAACCAAACATACTATGTCACCCTCAAAGCTATCAACGGAGCAGGCATATTGAAAATTATTGAATGCCCTGGTAAGTATTTTATCGAAAACGAATGTACTTAAAATTATTATAAATGTCTACAAATGCTAACCCATCAACATAAAATATGGAAGTGTATATGATCGGTGTTGCCTGTTGTCTTATATTTTACATGTTGTGGCCTTTTAGGAAGACCACTGTGCATTTCATTCCAATCGATATAAGTTAGGCTTAAGGTCCGTTCATACCTCGCTGCAATGTGCAGTGCCTATATATCGATCACTTGCTGCAGCAACTCAACGTAACCTGCTGCAGCTGCAGTTAAAATAAATTTAACTCGGTTGCAGTATCGCAATGCAGTATACTGGACAGAGACCGTAATACGAGCACTGCAACTTACCGCAACGCACGTTGCAGTGTAGCATGAACGAGCCTTTAGTTAAGGACATAGTATTACTATATGGTTATCACACTCCTACAAGTTGGCAACCTACCCGATTTAAACATCACCGATGAACCAGTCTACCAGTTGCGAATTTTGTGAGTGCTAGCTTTGAACAACATAATTGTGTACTTGCTCCTAAATTCCATCCGAATTCGGAATGAAATTCATATTTCCATATGCACTTCGGCCAAGGAGGTGTTCGCCAAGGGTGCATTCTTTCACCAACACTGTTTAACCTATACATCATGAGGCATGCTCTATATGATTGGGGTGGCAGTATATCGATTTGTGGCTGACAGCTCTACAATCTGTAGAGTAATGATACCACATTACTGACAACCAGCCTTTAGTAATTATTTAGTAATTATCGGACCTAGAAGGTAGAGTGAATGGAAAGAATGGGGATATGAGGACAAGTATATAGTACATGTGGAGCTGTATTTTTGTGAAAATTCCATATACAATCTTGCAACCAAGGTTTTTCTAAATCAAATTGTATGAGGATTCCAAAAATTATGGGTGTCATTTTTTTAAATGTGTTCTTGGATGTATTCTAGGGGGCAAGGTTTATACACAAGGGTCAAAATATAAAAGGGGGCAAAATGTGTTTTAAAGTATACCATCATGTTCAGTACCTTTCAAGGATTACAGAAAGGTATAGTTTGCCCTACCTGAGGGTTATAGTACAAGAGTTACAATGCAAAACGGGTTCAAGGTCACTGGGGGTAAAATGTCAGATTCATCGGTTTGTTTTAAAAATGATGCCAAATTGTTCGTCTTACTGTATAGAAGCTGAAAATATACAGGTCGCGTTGTCAATGATGTTTTGGTGATAATTAAGAGGGCAAATATGGCCGTGGTCTACAGGGTCTATGGGAGACCAATAGTCATATCTGAATATCTCTCACTTTTATCTGTGATTATTTTCAAACTGCTAAGCAGTCAATTCTAACCGACTCTCGGAATAGAGTACGTGCAGCAGCTATTTCTTTCAACTCTTATTGTTACCCTAACACGAAATCGAAGACAAAATGTGTTTATACGTCTAACGGGGGCTAATATCACTTGTGTCCGCGAGTCGGCCTCAAAGTTAGAATCTTCGGTTAGCGTGACGATTTCTTCAATATCTATATCGCAAATGCTGTCTTTCAGCCAATCTGAGAAACCAAATGGCACAGGTGATATGAACAACATTAAATAAAATAATAGGCCAATCTCGCCTGTTAAGTCGACCATTGTTACACGAAAGTCATCTTTTCGTCTTCTGTCAACTCATTACTTGCCATAGCAATGTTGTTTTAGACTTTCGTCAGATCATGGTCAGAGTATCCTTTGGCTCGTGTACTGCTTATGCTGTTACGATGTGCATGGCACAGCGTACAGTTTCAAAACACAGCTGTTTGAAAGTCTCATTTATTATGATAAAACCAGGATTTAATAAAATCAACGGTGACATACATATCTCTAAATTCACAGTACATTTCTCTTTCCACTTTGCTTTTCATTACCTATTTGAAACAAAAGGTGTAACAGTGTTGTTTGATTCGCCCATCCCTGACGGCGTCAATGCCACAACTCTGTTCAGCGAGGAACTGCCTCCTGAGGTTTATCCACCAAATACGATGAAATGAAAAACGGAAGCCAAGTAGGGATGACATGGACGAAGGCCGACGATGAAGCAGTCACTGCTTATGGTATGTCCCGTGTTTGGCACACACACACACAACACGTACACTGTTAGAGTACCCTCATTTTTGTGATTAAAATATTATTTTATTTCTGTATGAGATGATGCGTGATGCAATCTGTTTACATATCAGATATATCTCTAGAAAAGCTATGAACTATAAATAGCTTGGGATTTTCCAAGTATTGTGAAGGTAAAGATTGGGCAAGAGTTCCATATGTACCCCTCTTCAAATTTCTACATATAACAAATTATTTTTTATTTTTGGCCTTAAGGTTAGGGGTTTTGGTGGTGTTAGGCCTAAATAAAAAAAAACTTTCCTGTATAATTTTAAAGGGGGGTACATATGGAACTCTTTCCAAAGATTGCATCATAAGATGATGCAATTAGTGTGATATCCATTTGGACAGTGTTAGGCTATTTTTATGCATGATGATAGCTTAGGTATTGAAAAAACGGAATTCCCTAAATAGTGCTATAATGATGTGATGCAAGACTGTTTTACACACGATCAGACCATACCTCTAGAAAACCTAAGTAACTATGACTAGGTATTGAAAAAAAAAATAATTTGTGAAATATATAAAGTCAGAAACAAAGATACACTTGATGTGCTCGAAAGAAACTTAGGTCACCACATTTTAAATTTTCCTTCTACATATCGACAACTGTTCACTTTCCTTCATAAGCATATTTTTTATTTTTTATCTGGGAAACCCTATGACGTCACCAGGTTGCCGTAACAGGCGGGGGGGGGGGGGGCAGGGGTCAGGTTGCCCCCCTGACGGACTTTGGCCGGAAAAAACTTGCAAAATCAATGCTACAATCAGCCGTTTTTTTAGCCTCTGACCGGGAAAAATTGGCCTTTTGATCCCCCTGAGAGGGAACAATTTCCCAAACCTGGGAAAGTTTGCCCCCTCAGAGTCGGGTAGGCCCTTACGCCACTGGACGTCACTGAGTCTCCTTCACTACCGTCCACACCCTGTTTTATTATGATTTTATTGTATCCGGTTGATATTAGCTGTTGTCTTCCTATGAACTCTATTATAGAGTCAGTTTCAACTACGTTATATGGCCCACTAGTAACCAGCTATAGTTACGGCAAACTCTCAAGGACAAGCCAATACCCACTTTAATATGTTTACATCTTGGAAAATGATTTAGGGTCATTATTAGAACGTGCTTGTTTAATAACGTTGAAAAGATTGGTAGGGCGGCTTTTCTTCCTGATTTAAACGTACCAGAGCGAAAATGATCACCGCCATCTTTAAAAACCAAGCTGTACGTAAACTATAAAACTGCCATAAATTCTTTATGGAACTCCAAAATATCACCCAGGTTTCTTATTTCAACAATGTGCCATTTTAAATTAATTTAGCAAAATAGGGCCTCCTTGCGGCGCCACAGTGGCTTAGCCCCGAGGTGGGGCAGCGCCCCCACTGGTGGGAATCTTGCCCCCCTCTGCCCCCCCCTGAACAATTAGTGATTTACATAGTCCTATATAAACACAACACTTTTAATGATGATGCTTAGCCCCCCCCCCTGAAAATTGTACGTGCCCCCCCCTTTGGCCCCCCTGAAAAAAAGGCTGGCTACGCCACTGGGCGGCCATCTTGGACGCCTAGATATTATAAAGCCCCCTTCAGGCAGTTAAAAACTTGGTTTCGTGTAGTCGTGGATAAATTTTTCTATCTGTAATGAATTATAATGTCCGGTTTTACATAAAACAATGGCGGCCATTTGAAATGGGCAGGACACGCTAACGTGCAGCTTTTCGGCGAACATACCTACTCCGAGTCAGGGGGACATTCCCTTCAAGTTGATATTTGGAAATTTCCAACAATTGGGTGCAACGAACGGAAAATCTGATGATGGCAGCGTATGGACTAGATACTCCTAATTCAAATAAAAAATAATATAAATTTTTGTTTCCCGTGTAAAAAATTCGAATTCATTATAACTTTCTCCATTTAACGTATATTCTGCCATCTCCTTTGTTACAAAAAGATTCCACGTTTCCCCTCGTGCTTACAGTTTTTTTTTCATTCCCCTCAATGCCTCCATTCCATTGTGGGCGTATATTGACCCTTCCCGAGCGATCAACGACCAACAAAAGAGTTAATAGATTTATTTATTTAATGTATTTAATTTACATCTGTCAGAATATTGCGTTGGAAGTTCTGAGGATGTTGTGGATGACATTGTTGAGTGCATACCAGTTGGCGTAAACTCATCGGGATCAGTTCGTTTATCTGATGGAGGCAAAGTCATAATTACCAGCGAAACGGATGAAACTGAGCTTAAAATAACTGAATTGACACCTTCGAGTATAAATACAACTGTGGAGGAGCTTGGATCTGATATTCACTTCAACTTGGAACCGGGAAAGTAAGATATTAAGTTAAAGTTCGGATTATGGTAATCTTACGCCCTTTTGATCTTGTTTTCTTTTGTTTTCGTTATGTTTTAAAGCAGTTTTCCATGTTAGCTATATTAAAATATATGATCTGCTAACGTTAGGCCAAAAAAGGTTTATTTCCAGTCGGCCGCGCGCATTTTGATTTTGGAGCAATTTCTACCGCACTACATTTTTTTTTAATTTACTGAGAACAATAGGATTTTCTTAAAGAAACAAATGCCTCAGAGATATACATTTTTTTAAATATGTTAATGATCCCAAATCGATATTTGTGGTTTATAAACTAATAACTTGATCATCAAATATAATTCGCAGCTGTTTTGACTTGCATTTAGCCGATTTGAGCCATTCTAGGAAAATCGCTTAAAACAATTACAAAAAATAAAACATTTCGTATTTAGGTTTTTAGATTCCCCACTGGAAACAATTTTGATTTTATTTTGCCCTATATGTTGTAGAAAGTTTCAAATGTTCTTATTCTACACGTCCTGCGTAATTTTCACCAAACCATTAGGAAATGGCAAAATGATGCAGTAACATTTTTTTCCTTTCTTTCTCTTTTATAGAACTGTGTACAATACCATTCAGGTTTGTAATTCTGCCGGGCTGTGTTCGCCAGTCCAGTCACAGGCAACGATTATCATCGGTAAATATCGGTGGAGGGGGCACTCAAATATGACAGTGTACACACGCATGACTAAGCTTGTTACAAACACCCCAAACAGGTTTTACACTTAAGTGCAAGATTCACCCCCAAATGAGTTTTTACCCCCTTGCACTGAAACGAAAGTGGCCGCGTTCAGCACATAAAACTTTGTTTTTTGCTGTTGAAGATATCCGTATGGCCATACATATATTATAGAAAAGACATGTAGGATTGCAGGTGTTTTTCTTTGTCTTTAATTTTTTTTTCGCACAAACTTCCGTTGGGCAACAATGGCGGATTCATGTGACCCATTTTTTAATCTCACTAAAGATTCAACGGATTCCAAAACTGTTTAAAAACATAATAAGAACAACAGAAAGAACTATTTTTGAATCTATGAAACCGCCTTATTGTCCAATATGACCAATTTGAAACTTTGACCCCGTTGAGACCTCACCTGACCCTTATTTGCAGTGCGTCAAATTAACTACTATTTGTCAAAAAGAACTTAATGATAGTTTGAACAAATTACTCAAGTTCGCCAAATTGTGGCTTAAGTACATTTTATACTGCACTCTTCAAGTTCGCAAGTAAAGTTTAGCTGTATGAACTTTTCTTATTTTTTAATATCAAAGCTGACGAAGATCAAATGGCTATATCTAGCAACGGTGACGACATAGAGCTACCAAACGAAAGTGCTGATATCTATCGATCTATCGATGATGACGAATACAGCTTGAGGATACAAACAACTGGAGGTATTAGTTCAAAAGATAATTGAAAAATCTAAGACAGGATCGTGGAGAATGGAAAGGAGAGAGAGGGAGAGGGTGTGTGAGAGAAAGAGAGACCCCAAAACAACAAACACATACAAAGTGAAGTATTAATGTCAATAGATGGACACGATCATTTGTTTAAATGTATAGCATTCAAGTTCACTTTATTCGTTTGTGGAAAACTAGATGTTATCATAATTAGCATAGTTTGTATCGTGATTTGATGATTCCTTCTTGTGGATGTGGTAATTGAAAGAAAGATTATGCAATTCAATTCCAGCATCAGTACAATCTGTCAATACATGCTACAAATATTTTGCTTCATTGCTTTATATTTCAACGGCTGCTACTTACTAGACAAATTTATAGTCCAATATTGTTTGTGGTTGATATTCATGGGTTTTTTAATCAAAATAAGTAATTGTTATTTTATATTTCACTTATAGAAGCTATGTTGCTATTTTAAATTGATAAGGATATCTTTTAATTTATATATATGACAAACTGAGTTAACCTGAAATGAATTTTACGGTTTAGGCCAAACAATTGCAAAACAACGTTAACCTTTTTCATTTGAAAAACTTGATTTAACTTCTGCCATTAATTATCCGGCAGAGTTTCATCTCTGCTGTCTATCAATATGTAAGAATAAATATATTTCGCGCGCAATATTATACAAATCACTTTATTTATCTTTTATCCAATTCAGGTTGTTATTACGCGCGCAATATTACACAAATCACTATCTTTTCTCCCATTCAGGTAGTTTTTTCACTTGTTACAAATACGAAGTGCAAAGAAAACAAAAATAAATGGACTTCCACCCTTGTAGTATTTTTTCCTAGAGCATTTTTCTAACACTTTGTTCTAATAAATGTCCGCCTTGATATTAGTGGAATACAATCACGCATTGCTCATTTGAAATGCTTGATATGTGTGTTATGACTTGTTTGGTTGTTTTGTAAATCCAATCGTTGCACAACGCTCTACACATATTGTTTAATGTTGATCACATAGGAAACAACCAAGTTGAGTAAACCTTACGTAATGATGATTACAATATACTCCACTTCCACTAAGGATTTACTCAACAGAAAGGGTGGTTTGCTTTTTAAGCAGCATTTTACAATATATACTCTTTTGAAAACCAATAACTTTGCCCGTGTTATCATCTAACGATAGTAATATATTGCTGTGTTGCAGGTCTGCATAAAGGCGGTTCTCTTGTTTTGGGGTATATAGACAGAGAAAAAGCAAGCGTGGTTTATTATTCTGATGCTGTAGCGTCATATCATTCGTACGTCGTAAACCCACTGACTACAATGCATAAAACATCCAGGGAACTGAAAAACAGGTGCGACAGAACTGGAACACAAGGCTTATTATATTCGACGAAACGAAACGAAATAGCCTCAGTGCACCCATTGGATTACGCGCTTTATTCCGTCAGACTATAAAATGCAAGATAACGGAATAAAGAGTGTAATCCAGTGGGTGAACTGAGCCTGTTACGTTTCGTTTCGTTGAATATAATAAGTCGAACATAACATAAATTATAGTGTTTTTTTTATTCGTATCACTTAATGAAAAGTTTTCGACGTTTCTATTCATTTCATGATGTATGCTTATCCAGGAAATCAATAATATCTTTACGTGATGTGGATTGAGACCAACTTTTTTGCAAGGCCTAACCCGAATATCGATTGCCATTCATAAGATTTAATCCGTTTTTTGATGTGAATCAGTATCCTATCAATATACATCCAAGAAATATATGTTGTACGGCATGTATGAGTACGAATTAGAGAGCGCGGCTTTTTGATCGCCGCGGGACCGAATGTGCTGGTAGAGCAGGAGCAGAATATCTTTAGCAGTTAGTATGGACCCTCTACATCAATGCAAGGTAGTTAGTGGTCTCAATTTAAGGTTACACAGGGGTCAAAGTTTTTAATTACTCCAAACATGTTGAAACATAGTTCATACTGTCCGTCTAGTCATAAGGATTCCAAAAATGTATAGTTTGTACCACTTATGACTATTGGTTTTGGAGTTATGGCGTAAAAATGACTAAAACGGTAAAAAAGGTCCAACTCAATTTGTACAGGGGTCAACATTGAAAGTCACTCTGATTATATTTTAAATGCTTGCAAATTATTGCCTGAGGAATGAGGACTCCCAAAAAGTATAGTTTTGATTATGTTAAATGCTTACTTACCGAGATAGAGGTCAAATAAGGTCAATGCCAATTGGATTATATATAGTACCCATGACCTATTTTGCCATATAACATGATAACTATCAGCTATGCATTGCAGATGCTGCAAACTATTCCTTTTTTTTGACACATTAAGCTAATAATAATAATAATAATAATAATAAATATTGCAGCATTTATATAGCGCTTTTCACGTGTATCAAAGCGCTTTACAATTATTACCGCTACCTTTGGAATACGTCAGCTGCCATACATACCCAAGGCATACTCATACCTTTGGGCGGCGCTCAATGGACAATATCCCTAGCAGCTCCCCATTTAGCACCTGGGTGGAGAGAGGCAAGCGAGATAAAGTGTCTTGCCCAAGGACACAGCGCGTTGGCAACAGTGGGACTCGAACCCACGACCTTCGTATCACGAGCCGAATGCTCTATCCACTGGACCACACGCGCTCGATGAACAATTTGTTTTATTCTTTACCAAAATTGAAGCAACTTCTGATTTTGACCCCTGTACAAATGGAAATTGACCTTTTTTGCACTTTTTGCAATTTCTACCCAATAACTCTAAAACCAATGGTCATAGGTGGTACAAACTATACATTTTTGGAATCCTTATGACTAGATGGACAATATGGCATACATTTGAACATGATTGGAGTAATTTAAAAATTTGACCCCTGTGTAAACTTGAATTGGCCCCTATTGAAAAAGCGACACCACAATTTGAGACCACTAACTACCTTGCATTGATATAGAGGGTCCATACTAACTACCAAAGGTGTCAAAGCTGAGATGTAGTGGGAAATGAACGATGATGTTTGACCAAAGTCCTTGCTCCCGCTCTATGTTGATTGCATTACACAAATGTAGTGACAAAAGCATAAATATGACATATGGGATCTTGTAAATCTGCGCATAGGAAAACCACGATGATAATTACATTCACCAAATTAAAAAGGAAAATGAAATTTAAATTAATTTCATATTAATATATCAAATTCTGACGTCTTTATATTGTTGCGTTCTTCGGAACGGCAATATTAATTACTCAGAAGACAAATCGCATAAGTTAAAGTTGTGCTTCCTTTATTCAGTACTACATGTACAGCGTGGCATAGATGTGTCGTACATGAAGTCAAATACTAGATTCCCTGATTCTACAGATCTCAGTACTTATATAAACTCCTCAAAAAAAGTTTGGAAATTTTTTTCAGACATGTATTTCTCATTTAATTTGAAATCGTATTACACTCTATTGCGTATCAGTGAAAAGCTCAGTTATTCCTCTGTACAATGACACCAAAATGGTTGAGTGACATTCCTTTGAATAAGGTAGGTCTGAAAGAAAAGTGCCAAATTTCAGTACCTGTACTCAATTTAGGGTTCCTTAAATTAAGAGGATTAGGCTAAACGGAATGTGCCCAATTTGATGAGTTTGCTTGCCTGATGGCAGGCTACTGAAGTTTTTGTTAACCCTTTCATTCTTAAGTTACTCATTGACGAGTACTGCACATATCGTTCCAGATTTAGGACTTAAGAGATGGCAACGGCCTTAGAATATTGTCCGTGAAAACGACAGCATTGTTGCCTTCAATAACACGTCTTGTCTTCCCAGTTATCACGGCTGCCTCCACCAAAAGCTGTTGCTCTTCCAATGGAACAGAAAGGGAAGCTTCACCACGTCTCCGTCAAACTTAACTCTACCATCCAACTTCCGAAGACAAAACCTGCATTCATCTGAAAACATGAATTTCTGTCACCATGTTTAAATTCCACTACCGGTGTTGCCGACATCACCTTAACCGGACCTGATGGTGAAGGGCTGCCATTGCTGACTTCTTAGCAAGTTACCATGCTCTCAGATTGGACTGGTGTCAATACTGTCCCACAAACCGTGCCTGTAAATCTCTGGAAGACAATCTCCAATTCCGAAGAGCAGAGAGTAATAAACCTGTCTTTCTGGGGTGTTGTGGCCCAGGGACAACCGCTTCTGGGTCCAACCTTCCCATTAGCAGTTTGCACGGAATTTTGTTTTCCATTTTGATACAGCACTAGGGTTTACCCCAACATTGGTTACAACTTGATTCTGGGATATGCCAGCTTCAATTTGCCCCATGGCATGAGCCTTCTGCACATCTGATACTCGTGGCATGATGAGATACTGAATGACCACTCTTTTTTCCTATTCAAAGACCCGGGTTCAAAGCAAACCTAATCGTCTTAAGCTGTTTAACCCTGTGTAACTCAAACTGAGGTAGGTATTGAAATTTGGCGCTTTCTTTTTCAGACCTACCAGTATTCAAGAGTGTCACTCAACCATGGAAGAACAAGAATTCTTATGATTGTGGTGTCATTGTACAGAAGAAAGAATATCTGCGCTTTCACTGATATATGCCAATAGAGTGTCATAAAATTTTCAATTAACTGAGAAATACAGTGTCTAAAAAAAAATTCCAACTTTTTGAGGAGTTTCGTTTATAGGCAAATTAATGTCAATCCTAAGGAGTGCTCGATTTACCTCATGAATAAAGCGGGCCTAATTCGCGGAAAACTTGGCTACTTCATTGCATCTAATTCGCGTAAGGCCATCAGAAATCAGAGTGAAGGTTGCTCAAAGCAATTAGAGTGGGTCCTCCACCATTCCCTCGAGGTCAAGGCTCCTCACATGCAAATCAGGTGAAGTTATCAAAGCAATTAGAGTGGGGCTGGGACTATTACATCATACTAACGCGGAGTGAGTGTGTGGAAACATACCCCAGGGTTACCGCCTGCCAACTAGAGTAGAAATCCCCCCAATTCGGGCCAGCTCACTTATGGGCTATGATAGGATTTGAGTGCTCTAATTGGATTGAGTAGGGGTCATGAAAGTCATCTTATTAGCATAACTGGGGAAACTGGGGAACTCAACAATATGCAATATAAAAGAACATTGCATTTTTTAATATGCATTACTCTTACTATGCCTTCTTCTTTTTGAATTTCGATATCAACACATCCCCTCTAAGTGCAACCATACCCGCAACAATATGCATGAAGTTAACCATTATTGTATCGAATGATATTAACTCATGTGAAGAAAGAAAACAAACCATAATGTGTGAAAAAAATGGCTGTACCCTTTTTCCAAATATCCTGGTAGTCATGGTAGTATCGAGATTTAGCCATGGTATCCTACTGATGTCTTAATCGAAGTTTTCTATCTCCGAATAGTCCTGAGAATAGGGATGCGTCTTATTTCGCAAAACTGCAAGTATAAGATTTTTAAACCATCTCCCTAAAACTATGGAGACACCCCTAACATAAGCCACCTACTTTTAAAAAAAAATTAATCAAAACCCCTCTGTACATACCCCCTGAATGTTTTACCACAAATACAGTCTTTTTAGCGTTAACAGTTTAACCCTCGTCTACCGAAGGGGAGGGGGGGTGGTTACCACCCCCCCCCCCCTTCAGGTTTTCCCCGGGTTGCTAAACCCCCTTTTTGGTGCCAATATTTTTAATGTAATTGTCAATTGACATGTTCTGCTCCTTTTAATCCAAAAACAAACATTCCACCGGGGTATAGGTAAGATACAGGGTGATCCCAAAGTGATCGATGGGGGGGGGGGGGGGGGGGGGGGGGGGGGGGGTGGTAAGTACCAAAATGCCTACACACAACACAGGAACATCACAGACACTTGATTTTGGTACCAATAGATAGCTATGTCCTTCTCTTTCCATTGATACCAAAGAGTACCAACATGCTAGCATTACGTCACATGGAAGTCGTAAAGTTAGCATGTCAGCAAAACTGCATTTCCCTAGACACAACAGTGGAAAAAAATCAATTTTCGCCAAAAAGGTTAGGAAAATCAGATTTTCATGCGGTTTTTGACTCATACTTGATGGGAAATGACTAGTTTTATATAATGACAACATTTTAGAGCTATAATAAGGTGTTTGAGTTTGCTAAAATTGCGAAATATTCAATTTTCCACCCTATATTCAGTATTTTCGTACTTTCCTCAACAACATATGACGTCATGTGACGTCATAATGGGGATGTTAGTACTTATTTTGGTACCAATGGAAAGAAGAAACTCTAAGCTATCCTTTGGTACCAAATTACAGGAATCGGGTGTTCAGTAACGAAAATAACAGGGGGGTGGTAACCACCCCCACCCCCCCTTCGGCAATTTTGTTACAAAAAAGGCTCAGTAGACGAGGGTTAAAAAAAATTGTGAGTCGTTCATTGAATTTCCAGAAGTAATGCGATGCCCCTTAAATAGTTTAATCTAGTTTGTTTACTTTTTTATCTCATAGAATCCTTAGCGTATATGAACCAACCTTTTACTTATCAAGTTTAGGACAAGTTGAACTGAGTGGTCCTCTTTTGGTCAACATTACGTTCCCCTTGATTAGTAAGTGGACTGAGAGCTTCACTCTCCTCGTGTTTTGGAACCCAGGTGAGTGAGTATGTAGAGTATGTTGTCTTCCATTTCATACCAGTGTGTTCACGCCACTACTTCCTTGCCATAGATCTACTTTTAATAAGTATAGATGAGTTGACAGGTGACGTCAACGCCGGAACGAACAAAAGCAATGCCCGGCAGTAGTGTGCGTATCTGCAGGGCTTGTGCTATTAAAATTCACGCTCAATCATGCGTGATAAGTCTATGAATCTGCAAATCTGTATGGGATATTCTTCGCACCTCTCACATGTCAGTAGACCAGGTGCTAACTTGTGTTTGTAAACATTGATGTCACCTCATCTATAGCGAACTGCTGAAGTAAGAATTTCTGTAGTAATATATAAAGTAGTCAAAGTTGCAACTACCTTGTCTCTTCTTGAAGTGACAGGAGATTTTGAGCGTACGAATTTCTTTCAAATTGCACTGGATCGGTTGTAGACAACCTATCGAGAACGTTTCGAAAGTTTATAGGAAACAAGAGTACAAAGGAAATCCGCAAACTTGTTTTGAACTTGCCTGTATGCTAAAATCGTCCAAAGAAAACCATGCTTTGAATTTCTGTCGTACACGACAGAAAATCCTAAATCATCATCTTATATTACATAAAGGTGGCGTTTCGGCTTATTCATTCATGCAGGTGATCAATACATTGGTAAGCATTCCAAAACGCCAAAAAAAAACGGTTCGAAAAAAATTGTGGCGTGATTCTCTCTGGAAATGTCCTCATGTCTCTTTAATAGTCATTTAGGGTTCACTCTATGAAGGATTTCAGATGTTACCATCTTGTAGTTGTTCATGACTGAGAAAACGGCAAAAACAAGATCAAAACTGCAATATAAGTAATTATTCTGAACTTTTTACGGACTTTTTAACCTTTGTAAGTACCCGAAAGTAAAAAAAAATGGTCACTCACACTTATATTTACTACTTTTGCAGATGATCAAGAATGGCATAATGCAGCTAAAACATGTGGATTAATCGACACATCCAAACACATTCCAAATGAGGGACAGTTATTAGCGAAGGTACGGTAACACAGCATACCAGGGATTTATGATATAAATGGCTGAATCGCATCTCTAGAAAGATTATGTTTGTATAAAAATATTGGTGTGTGTATAACAATTTCAGTGGTCAATGTCCTTGAGCCAGCTAAGCTTGTGGTGGTGGGGTGGTTACTGTAGACAATGTAAAAAAAAAAAAAACATTCCCATAGGAATTTTTCAATGAAACTCAGACATCAACATCAGTAAAAGGAAAATTAAGAAATAATACTCGACCTGTGGCCCGTTCCCCAAACTCGTGCGTAACCTCTTGCGTATGTCCTATAACAGACCTTTGTCATGCCAATTACACAGTGCTTTAAACATGTTAAACAATTGGGACCACTCAGGCATGACATTTATGCACGTAGATGTACGACTTCGGGAACGGACCCATGAAAATTAGGGATAAAAAGTTTATTTTTGTGTGCACCGATGTTTACCAAAAAGAGGTTTGTCTTTGCTCTTCTACGAAGTAGTGAACTAAATACATTTAAACTATGGTTGTTTGAGGTAGGAGTAATCGAATTAATTTGTTCAGCAAAAAGATAGTGTTTTATCAATTGTGGTATTTTACGAAGCTTTCATTTATACAAAGAAATCAAAGGAGTTTATGAGTACCATCGACCCGCGCTTCACGTGAACGTTTTCATTTGAAACGTATATAACTTATATATCCGGTGTTTCACATTTTCTCTTGGTTAAATCATGGATGCTCTATGTCTTTTATGTAACACACAAAAGGTCTGTGACACAAGGACGAATGTGGCCTCCGAGTCACGCAGGAAACGTGTTGCTGAAAATGAAGAGTTACCTGTGCTGACCCGCTATTTCAGCAGAGAAACCCATTTTGCAGTTATTGAGGTGTCTCCTTCAATCATAAACGAACCACCTGTAATCCAGAATTTAATTGATGTCATTACAATCAATGAAGACGAAGGTAAATCATACTTGCAATTGAAAAAAAGGACAGACGTTGTTTGTCAAATTCTAATTTTGGTGAATTTGTATTTTTATTTAACTTCATTCTCCCGTTCAGGAACGATACGCTATCAGTTTGAGGCCAGTGATATCGATGGGGATAATGTAGAATTCTTTCTAGATCCAAACCGACCAAAACCAACAAAAGGTGTAGCAGCTATTACCGAAAGTGGATTATTCACCTACACACCTTGTCTTGACTGTACAGGATTCGACAATGTCAATATCTTAGGTAAATAGACCATATCGAAATATTAATTACGTTTAATAGGTCACCCACAAAAATGAGTTGAGGTTAGATCGTAAAGATCTGTTAACTGTCATGCAGTGGGTATTTCAGAACAATGGGAATATGTAGGGGTACTAGCATCGGCCGGTATGAAATAGCCAGCGTTCTGAATTCGTTATTTAGAATTATCTAATATAGGAGTAAAGGAAATAAATTATATTGCCTATATTTTGATGAACCAATTGTGACGTTCATTGTAAAATATAAAAAAAGATTTTTTGCTAATTCGCATTATTTTTTTTATTTCACTGCAATTTTTCATTGCTAACTAAGTTATGGAATTTGAAAGTTGAATTTCAAAAATGTTTAAAATGAGAAAAAGCTTATAAAAAGAAAATAATAAAGAAATAGAAAATAATGTAAAAGAGATTTCTGTCAAAAAATATTCTTTACCAATGGAATGTTTCATTCAAATTTTCACAGCCATGTTTTAAGCATAGATAGGCAGAATTATCATTTTTTAAGATTAAAATATCTCTTTAAAATGCAATAAACATGAAAGACGACAGTTTTCGATAAAAAATAGTAGTTCAACCATGTCAAAATAAGTTTAAAAAAGAATAAAGTTATGACCAAAACTATGTTGCCTTCTATGACTTCATAAATTGTTTCGGTGTTATGCCTTTTGTGTCTTTAAATAAAACATTTTAATAGCAACCATAACATCAGATGTAATACGAAACTTTTGTGGATAAAGTGACTTATCAACGGATTGATTTTGTTTCTGTTGGATTTTAGTGAAAGAGGTACAAACATCAAGTGAAATCACACCGTTATTACAGCAAGTTGCATTTCAAATAATGTTAACGGAGCAGGGAGATGAACCTGAAGTGTTTGTTGCACAATATGGCAATGTGATTGGTTCCAAACGCAGTGCTGTAGTAAGTGGGAAGTTTATTTATTCGGTTGTCCTGTACCTTGGTTAAACGAATGGTATAGTGGATCCATGCGATATGCGTTTTGCTCTATTTTTTGTTGGTGGTGCGGCAGTTGTGTGAAAAAGTTTATCTGGCAATCTGATTACAATAGGTCATACCAGTGGAAAAGTGTCAACTACATCAAGTTATGTTGCTGATATTTCTAATGTTATATTTCCTTAATTGCGAAATGTACGTGTTTTGTACTTAAATGTTTCACTTAAATGTGGGTAATTGTTAATTAGAATTACTGGTATGCCCCCTCGATCGAGTCGTAACACAGAAATGAGCAAAAGTGCATAATTGTATGGGTCTTCTGCAATAGAAGTTCAACATTCTTGGGAAAAATACAGTGTGAGTCAATAAAAACCCTACATTCAGGAAAGATTTTTTCTTGAAAGTTTAAACGTTAGTTTTGCTTAAGTGTTTGCTTTGGTTGATTACAGTGATAAACAGGCTATCAGAAGATTTTTATTTGGTGTCTTTCGGACTTTGGGTTCAGAAACTATGTCAATTTTACGGAAAGATCTAAAATTTCTGTTTGGCCACTTTTAGCCATACAATGCGGAGAGACTGACACCAACGTATACCATAACTCATTATAGCAAAGACAATTCACACATGCAAATTCAGTTGGTATCGATTTCTTCTTGACAAAAACATAATTTTAAATGAAACGGTCTATTTGTAACATAATTATAAGTAAAATATCTTCAACAAATTAAATACCATTGTTCAATCATAGGATCAGTTATTGAAACTCACTCCTTATCACCGGTGTCTCAGTTCATGAACATAATGAAACTGTTCAGAGATTTTTGTTTACATCTCTAAAGTAATTTTTTGCACAAATACAGTATACCCAGCGCTCATAATTGCCGAGAATAAAGTTGAAGTTTTTTGTAAATAAATTGGAATTAAACTTAAAAATTCATAATTGCACTGTTTTCAAGCTGAATACAAAACCACCTATGGTTTCACTTTGGCTCCCAAGATTAGTTGTAGCTTTTAAACCATGAAATCTTGCTGATCTCCAAAAAATAAACTGTGGTCTTGCACAAGCTATCTTGACGTCTTATTCGGGACAATCAAAAGTTTGTTCACTCAGCATTTTCTTCTGTAATATCCGGGATATTAATGTTACAATCCTGCAATTATTCTATCACCTTTTATTGATTGATATAATTTGGTGTTAAATATCTTACTCAAATCACTCAAAGACAATGTATTCATGTAAATGAATTCATCTTTGTTTGGATCAAAATCGGCCAAACAGGATATTTCATCTCTCAGCAAAATAGGCATAACTTCTTTTTCCAAGTGCAAATGACACCAAATAAACTTTCTGAAAACCTGTTTATCCCTCTTTATAACCAAAACAAACATTTGAGCAAAAATATTTCTTAACTATTTAATTATTTTTATTCTGAATGTAGGGTTTTTATTGACTCACACTGTAGTTGGAACACTTGCCATTTTAATTTGCTGCAGGTTCAGCCGGGCCAGAGCATACAAGCCCTGTTATCGCACTCAATTGAAAGGGCCCCCAACCTTCCACTTCAACTTACCTTTTTTTTTTTTTTTTTCCCCCCAACCCATCAATCAATGTTGGGGTAAATTGGCAGGACTGCTGATGACGACACCCATTCACCATTGGTTGGGGGAGACGAGTGGCATGTTTTTCCGAAACTAACAATTATTTCCAAAATTGTAGCGTGAACAAACACTTAATTATAGTACAATAAAATATTTTCTCTCGCTTATAATATTTTTAATTAATCACAAAGAATGGTAAAATAATATTTAACCTCACACTCTAATTCGTGTGGTGACAATTACACGGTTCTGACATTTTCATTGCATTAAGATATGGACGCTTTAATGTCATAAGAAACGATAGAAAATAAAATACATTTTATGGGAATTGAGACCTTCAAATAAATTTACAATTTGTTAACCTAAAGAAGTAATATATCATTGAAATTTTAAAATAAATCTCACAAAAATGTCAGTTAAAACGTTTTTTTCTCATCTCACACTTTGTCTTCTCTTGTGACTCATCATCTGTGTAAAGTCAATGAGTAGTTAACTGTTGAGCAAGACCAGGCGTTAACATGGCATATCAACCTCTGTCCTTCGTAATTGGTGCCTTTGATGTCGACAATGATGATGACCTTACTATTGAAATACGTGGGCCAGAAAACGGACTCTTTACTTTGAGCGATGAATCTCGAAATGTGCCCAGTGACAATGACAGATGTGATCCCCGTGAAAATGCCGAAACAACCTCGTTCTCCTCAGTACCATGTGGATTAAACCTTCCTCACCCAGCAGTAAGAAATTCATATTCAAATTATGCATGATACCGCGTACTTTAATATGACTTTGATTTAATTATTTTTTTATTTATTTTTTTATTTATTTTTTTATTTATTTATTTATTTATTATAAACTCGTATTACGTATCCGGCATTATTTAAATTTCAAAGCAATTTACAATATTTTTTTTTCCATTAATTGCTAACATACTCCCATTTCAATAAGTTAAAATTTGTAACCATAAGCTACAGGACAATAACAGTAGCAGACATGTTTTGTTTTGGTTTGTTTGTTTTGTTTTGGTTGTTTGTTTTTGTTGTTTGGTTTATATTTTGTAAACAATTTTCCCAACGCTTCGTGCCGTCCACAAATGTCCACATATTAAGTCTAAGATATACTACCGTATTACAATATAGCATTATTATTAATAATGCTATATTGTGCTTCGTGCCGTCCACAAATGTCTACATTATTAAGTCTAAGATATACTACCGTATTACAATACAGCATTGTTATTAATAATTGATCTTAAAATATCACCTCTTTATTAAACCAACAGAGCAGTCTTACCTGGCTTTTAAGGAAGTTCGTATACGAACCACGTGCAGGCTTTTATGGCTCAGACCTAATACAGATTCTGGCCCGTGATCAATTTGGACTAGTCTCAAGACATGTATCAATAAATATTGGGATATTGAGCAATCCTTGCGTTAATGGATCATGCAAAGGTAAGAGTTCGCATTTCGCAACCTCATTACAAAGCAAAGCAACCATTCATATAAATCCGCTGAGTAGTAACTTTAACCAGAATTCCTTTAAAATATCATGAAAAGATCCTTAGAAAGTCAAGAAAAATTCCTCACAACGTTAAAAACAATACACAAAGTTATTTTTTACGAACGTAAAAACCTCATGTATGTAAGTAAACACACATACTTCCTCGGAATGAAAAGTAACCCTGTCTTCTGTCGTAAACCAAACACGGATTGTCATACCTTTAGTCTAGTGGCCAAGGGGGGTCCCCATGCTACCAAAGCTAATAGTGTCTAGTTTAAGAATTTTGATGTTCCCAACGCGAAATATTGTCCCATATATATGTTTGGTGGTGATATTTGAGAGCCATCGTGGATGAGGCCTAGCTAAAGCAACTGCAAAATAGGGGGTAGGGGTAGCATAACAGCCATTATATCCACTTTTCATTGCCCAATTGGCATGATTTAGGTACCAATATATAATAATAATAATTTTCTCTAACAGAGGATATCAAAATAAACCCCTTCTATCGGTGAGCTGATGTGACCTGGGGTCAAAGGTCACAAGGACATTCATTTTTGGGCTATTTTCGGCATACAATGTTTATTTCTATATGTTCACATTTTTCTATGATACTGGTTTTCACTCAGTCTTTGCTTAAATATGGCTGAATTGCATTCTTTGATGTATAAGTAGTAGTCAGAAGCATAACTTCAAAATCACATGGGTTAATGAGTTACGTTGAGTTAAAGGTCAACGCACTTAGTAGAAAAAAAGCCATATTAGGTATAGCTTGAGGCGTAAAGTGCTCATTAGTTAACTTCGGCTTCCCTTACCTGAAGTACTACTGGACATATAATGTATCATTGGAAAGTGTATACAACACCCTACTCTACACTGGTCTATGACAAGATTATAAATTTCCAGGAGTCATCCTAGGGTCATTTAGAGGTCAAATGAGGTCATCTGAGATACAATTTAAGGTTAATTGATAATTTTGGATGTAAAATGTATTTTGATAATTGAAATTGGTTTTAAGATACTATTACTAAAAATTTCTTCCAAACAGTATTAGTGCTGATAGATTTGAGTCTATAATGATCCCTTTCTTGGGTAAAAAGGCCCATTTTACTGATTTAAAAAAAAATAAATTGAAGGAATTTGATTCTTTGACTGCGCATATATTTTGATAGTTTCAAATGAAAAATAGTTGTATGATATCCAAATGATAACACTTACAGAATATGTCTGTACCTGTACTCATTTTCCCTTTCTAGGGGTAGCAAACAACCATTATCTCCACTTTTCATTGACCAATTGGCATGATTTAGGTACTAATAAATAGCTAATAATTTTCTCTAACAGAGGATACCAAAATGAATCCCTTGCATAGATGACCTGATATGACATGGGGGGGTCAAAGGTCACAAGGTCGTTAAGAATTGGGATATTTTCGGTATAGGTCTTCATCTACAAGTACACATTTTCCCCAAAATTCTGGTTTTCATTCAGGTTTTGCTTAAATATGGTCGCATTGCATTTTTTATGTATATAAGTAGTAGTCAGAAGCATAACTTCAAAATCACATGGGTTAATGAGTTACACTGATTTAAAGGTCAACGCACTTTAGGTATATAGGCATATTAGGTATAGCTTGAGGCGTAAAAGCGTTCACTAGATCACCCCTGCTCCTTTTACCTGAAGTACAACTGGACATATATCATTGGAAAGTGTATACAACACCCTACTCTACACTGGTCTTTGACAAGATTACAAATCTGCAGAGGTAAAACTAGGGATCAAATTTAAGGTTAATTGATAATTTTGGTTTTGTTGTAAATGTATTTTAGAATCAAATTTGGTTTTAAAATGATATACCAAATTTTTCTCCCAAACAGTATTACAGTGCTGCTAGATTTGAGTGTAAAAGTCCTCTTTCTGGAGTAAAAAAGCCCACGTTGCTGATTTTAATTACAACACAAAAAATATATATGTCGAAATCTCTGAGTCAGCCTTTAAGTGCAAGTTGTTGGATTGTGAGAGTGTAAGTTGTTGGGTTGTGATGATTTGAGGTATTAGGGTTTTAGAGGTTTTGATTACCAAAATACATTTTACATCCAAAATCAATTAACCTTAAATTGGATCTCAGATGACCTTGTTTGACCTCTAAATGACCCTAGGATGACCCCTTCAAATTTTCAATCTTGTCATAACAAGTTTAGAGTAGGGTGTTGTATACACTCTTCAATGATACATTACATCATATCGTCACGAATCTTCCAAACAGGCCAATCGACCAAAAGTCACGTTTCGAGATATCGGCGATTGAAGTTTTCGAGAATTATGAACTTGCATATCTAAAATTTGAAACATTTTAGGAAAATGATTTTATGTGGACATTGTGGACATTGAAGCGTTCTTCATTTTGAGTATGCTTTCCATTCAAGTATCGTTTGTTTTCCTTGTCAATTTTAATTACAAAGTGATTGGTCTGTTTGCAAAAACTAAAAAAAAGTCCTCTGTTTCTATGTCAAAGGAGACGAATGCACATTGAGCTGTTGCCGTACTCAAAAAGAGTCGATCGATCGCCCCAGGCGGCGGTATTCAACATGTTGAACAATCATCATCTATATTCATATTGTATTCCATATCAATCAAATGATACAATTAATTACAAGTATATAAATAAAACAATCAGAACTAATTTTATTGACACGGAGGAGCCAACCAAAGTCCAGGATAGCCAGAAGTGGTACAAACCCCTTCGGAGATGTTACAACTATGTGTAGATACCAACTATATATACGGAAATGCGACAATTTTTAGTCACAGTAATTACCAACATATGAATTTACAAAGGATGATTTTTATTGAATATTGCATCAATAGAAGGATAGGAATTTCAAATTTACTTGAACATTCAGATATTGGGCAATTTTGAAATCACTAAGCGAAACCATTCAAAAATACTAGGTCCCGAGAACGAATCCTTTGATGCATATGCGTTTATTTTACTTAATTGATAATGTTTAACCATCTTGTAATAGGGAATGAATGGTGTAGCGTTTAGCAAAATAGTGGTGTTAAATATACAGGAAGACGACCCATTGAATGTTTATACATAAATTACAAAGGTTGAATTTAAACAAGTCATAAATATGAGTAATTTTAAGCCTTGAACAATGGTCCGGAATGTGCTCTGTAATGAGATAGGACATATATTTCTAACAGCCCTTTTTTTGTAATTTTAATAGTTTATCTAGAGTAAATTTTTGTGGGTACTTTGCCTGCGGAGGGCGCTAATAGGAAAGGACAGGATGCGAGAATGATTCACTAACTCCTTGTTTTATGGGAATAGGCGAATGGACTATGCTTTTGTACGGTTTTCTTGAAGGGGTGTCATTGTCTTTACAGGCAAAATAATGTGCCAGTGAAGATAGAAAAGAGGAATGATGAAGTGAGGTTCTACATTTTTAATTTCTATTGAGAATTGATGTAATCAAATATTTAATTACTCAATGTAAATTATACTACCCATACAGCTATTTAAATATACTTTGTGGTTAATTTGAATGGAAACCTGTAAAAGATGGATTTTACGGGTTTTTGTTGGAAGAATGCTTCCAGAATTTCTGTAAAATTTAGTACATTTTTTCTGGTAAACTTTAGTACTTAATCGTAAATGAAACGTCATTAATACTGACATGTACGTTAATGTGGATTATCGAACAAAAATCGAATAAAAATGCTTCAGTTGTAGTCGTTTTATTACGCCTGGTAAAATGGACATAAAATTTTCAATATTTTGATTGTATTTCGAAATTGTAGTAGCATCGGTCCACATGGTAAGCACAATAAGGACATCCAAAGCGTATGGTCTCTAAGAGTTTTGAAAACCTGGGTTTTGTGAATTATTGGACATATAACTTCCATAGACGTTAAGTGGAGAATTGGGATTTATATGTTTATTGTTGAAGATGATATTTGATTACTTTTTGTAGAGTAAAAGGAACCAAAGATTACTAGGTATCAAGAAGAAAGCGTTATTCTTACTACAAGTCATGTATATTGGATTAAATTTACGAGCCGTTCGGACGAAAATCACTTAATTCTAAAATAGACACAGACAACACGTGTTTATAATGAATACATCTTATTCTTCAGGACAATTTAAACTAAAACAACGCTTAATCAATATGGTATAGTATAGTATTAAATGTGCAGTAGTTTTCCAACTGTCACGAAAATAATACAAGATTCATGGAGGCTTGACTTACTTTGGAGTAACGAAAACCATTAGGAAGCGGTATATTAGCAATTAGTGTCAAATGAATTATCTAAAAACTCGTAAAAAAACGACTTCGGAGTATATATCAGGAACAATTTGATATGAAATTGATGTCCCGGATTATATGATTTTGGGTCATCAAACAGATCATTGCGATATGTTTCACCTTTGGAGTCAGAGCCACTCTTAGAGTAGTTTGCTTCTTTATTAGACTTATGTTGTCGAAACTTTTATGAGTAATTTAAAAAAACTCTAACCATTGAGGTTAAGATCGCAGTTTGCCGACAAGACTTCTGACGTTAATTTCAATTAAAGGGTCATTTATTTCTGATACATCAAAGGGGTATTTATTGAAAATGCAGAGAAGAGAATTGTTTTCTGTTAAAACATCTTTCGTTATTGAATGAAGGAAAATATTTCCGGATCTACTCAATAAAATTAAGCGTAATTGGGTTGCATTCATTTTGAGTAATATTTCAATGAGTAATCTTTAGTTACCCATTACTCATGTTTTAATGATATGTGTAGACATGTACTCTAAAACCACATTACTTATGCGCTTATTTAGTTTATAAACACAGATTAAGTATCAAGTTAGTGAATTTTAATCAACTAAGTTGCTGGTGGAACCTCAAAAACAATATCGTAGTATGTGGGAAAATATAGGAAAGAAAGAGGAAAAACGTTAAAAGATTTGTGTTTTTTCTTTGTTTTTTACATTGCATTTGATCTTAACCTCGTCTACCTAAGGGGGGGGGGGTGGTTAGCACCCCCCTTCAGGTCCCCGGCCTAGCTAAGCCCCTTTTGGTGCCAGATTATTTAAAGGGGGATGGGCCCGATTTTAAGGATATGAAGTTTTCATCTTGATAGATTGAACTTCGCCAAAAGACCCCATCTGTAACGTTTCGCGCCGATATTTCAATCCGTTCATGTGACAGCAAAAAAAAACGGATTTTGTACGCTCCCTAGATAACCGTGTAAACTAAATATGTAGTCGACCAAAATGGGGTTAACATTTCGCTCTTAAGACAGCGTTCAAGGCTTTGACTTACGTTTGGTGGACAGAATGGTGGAAACTTAAAGGGAAAGATATCCTACTCAAACTACCATTTTCTAGGGTGAAATTTTGTGTAGAAACTGAATCTGAAATAAAAAATGCATAATTATTAACTTGAAAATTTTCCCCATAGCACTGTACAGGCATATTTCTGCCCGAAGTCCTCAAATTTGAGCAAAAATCGGCCGCAAAAAATAAGTCCTTCAAACGGGGACTCTCAGGGCTAAACAAATATAAACTTGCTCTAGAGGGAGGTCTTGGCTATAGCAAGTTTATATTTGTTTAGCCTTAAACCTCACAGTTTTGAAGGACTTATTTTTTTTTGCGAAGGCCTTTATTTTTTTCACGCCCTCCGAAATGTTAGGGGTAGGGGGTAACATATTACTACTTTATTTGTTTTCAATACATTCAACTTAGTCAAGTTTTATATCACTATTTAGCTATTGAAATACTGAACAAAAAGACACAAGAAGCATCACCATAGCTCATACCATTGAGGAGTTATGGCTTTTTCAATTACAAAATTGGGCGAAAATTGCATTTTTTCCCAAATCAATTGTCACCCTGACCACCGACTTTCTAACCCTGTTACAAAAATGAAGAAATAGATTGATCCCATTTAATGATTTGAATATTACAAATGCACCCCTGTCACATGATTAGCATAAGAATTAGTCACTACTAGGTAGTTTTCATGTTCATACACTCACAGGAAATTAGCAAGTCAAATTTTTTGTCACCCGAAAACGGCCATTTTTGGCTAAAATTGGCCAAAAAACTGAATTTTTCTCAAAATCAGTGAAAAATATGGGGTTTTAAGTGCCAAAATCTGAAAATATATTACATTTTACACTTAGAAACATTTAAGTAATCAAGAATTTTGACTGTTTTCACCCCTAAATATTTTTTTCACACCCGTGTCCGCGAAACGTAAGTCAAAGCTTGAACGCTGTCTTAACTTCCAAAGCAAACATCCTTTGGCCCTAAGATATCACAGGGTAAATGAGAAAAATAGTACCTTCTTCTGATTCCAAAATATTGACCACTTCCTGTAAAATCTGGGGCTTCTGGGGACGAGGCTATTAGCGATCGGGTCATGGACTTTTAATGTAATTGTCAATTGACATATTTCGCTCCTTTTTATCCAAAACAAACATCCACCGGGGTATAGGAAAGATAAAAGTGATCCCAAAGAAAAGGTTAGGAATATCACATTTTCATGATGGGAAATGACTAGTTTTATATAATGAGAGCATTTTAGTGCTATAATAAGGTGTTTGGGTCGCTAAAATTGCGAAATATCAATTTCTATTCAGTATTTTCGCACTTTTCTCAGCATATGACGCCATAGTGACGTCATAATGGGGATGTTGGTACTTATTTTGGTACAAATGGAAATAAGAAACGCTAAGCTATCCTTTGGTACCAAATTTACACGAATCGGATGTTCAGTAACGGAAATCACAGGGGGTGGTAACCACCCCACCCCTTCGGGAGTTTTGTTTAAAAAAATGGCTCGGGTAAACGAGGGTTAATTTGGCTGTAAATTAATCATGTAGGTAACTTTTAAACAGGTAAGCATATCTACTATGAACCAGGAATCAAACCTGGGACCCTCTGATATGAACCCAAATACCTAATAACCACGATACTATGCTACCATAAAGGGAATATATAAGAACATTGAATTTATGTATATACAAAGAGGTTTTTGAACTATCTATAAAAAAAATTGAAGTGAAAATAGGATACTACATTAGTGCTTGTTTATGTCCTTTCTGGGGTTAAAAATTATCTTGTTGTTATAACTTTGAATTACCAACTTAGCTGATTTGAATCTTTTACTTTATTACAACTTCAACAATCAATTAAAGAGACACTGGCACATTTGAAAAATAATGCGCCCTCAAGATTTTTCAAAATCGATATTTTTGCATGGTTGTAAAGCTTTTATATACAAAAGCCCTCACCCGAAAAGATTAAGACCAAATCAGCTTCCTTGTGGGTAAACAGAACGATTTTATAACTTAACGTCGCCGGCGACGCTTAATTCAGCAGACGACGAAATGGCGTGTAACACAAGAACACGAACGCCGTATGCATGTTTCCCACGCTGTGCACACTGTTTGACCGGTCTATAACCTTTGTGGTTTTAATATCAGTGAGTACGAGTCAAAAATATACATGTAATATACACATTTGTTGATTAAAGTTATGGAAAACTTAAAAGTTGGCCTACAAATGTCTTTATCCTTATATCAATGTCCCTATCTGTTTTTGGGTATGTTATTTTTATGTGTAAAATATATCTCTGTTCTTCCAATGGCCTAGACTATCATTTGAGAGCAAATTGAAGAAATTTCATATTTTGTGAAAATGTGCCAGTGCCGCTTTGGTGCAGCAACAGGTGTAAACTGAATAAATGTTACTATTTTGCACAATTTACCTAACTTAATACATGTATGTTTGTGTTATCACTTCTCAAATGAAATAAGGGTATTTGTGAAATTATTCTCATGAAACGTATAGTTGCATCATTACAAAATAAAAGATCCTGTAACTATTATGTCTAAAAACAATAAAAAATAATAAAAAAATAAAACTCAACTGGCGCGATTCAAAACTGATAAACATAGGCTCCTTTTTGCCGTGCTCATCGCCCGGATCGTCGCTTAGACAGCAAAGACATCTTACAATCTACGTCTGGTAAAGAACAATGCAAGCTAAATCATATCATATTTTTGTTGATACCACTAATAACATGGAATATCTGGATATTTACGAAATAACGTGCGCTTCAGAGTAAAAAAAGATCAGAAAAAGACAATACTTGACCGTAATTAAAAATATAGTAAATACTTTTTTGTCCAATTTTCGAGGCCTATTACGACTAAATTTATCAGAGAGGCTCGTATTTGGACTTTGAATTATATCAACATTGTTTATACACTATTATGAACTTTCAATTATAAGTATGTACAGGAAAAATAATGCTAAATCTTATAGGAAAATATTGGGAGCATTTCTGCCAACATAATCCCATAAAACACAGCTTTTATAGTTTCCATTCAAATTCACTTTATGTTTTACCGTTTAAGGCATTGTTTTACCAAAATTAAATGAATTTACGTATATGCACCGTAAAATTTTGGTTGACATTTGTGGATAGCCTATTAAGTTGGATGTCGTCCAGTGCTTTTTTTTTCTCTACACATTCACAATCTCTGTATTTAATAACTCCCCAAAATATATATGTTTCAGTGTTTGATTGAATCAGTGTTTACAGTATACTGTACTTTTCACAGTAATTATTCGGCAGCATTGCTGTCAGTAAAGACTGAAAAAATTTTAATAGTTTGAGTGTGGCAAAATCGTCTGAGATACAGCTACTGCAATTGTACTAAATATAAACTTCGACCAGACTTTATAGCCCCCCCCCCCACCCCCCCCCCACCCCCCCCCCCCCCCGTGTTGATCAAGCGATGGAGATGAAGGAGATGAATCTCACAGTATCCCATTGATCGATAGCTCAAATTTTAAAGCGTGTACGCCATATAAGAGACGGGATTTTGGTATTTGTTGGCGTAGGTGGCGCACTCCCGCTGATCTACTAATCTCTTCATAATGCTAAGTTTGACCTTCACGCGGTTCGCCTATCTCGTTTATATACCATGCACAACAATGGTATGAGATTACAGTGAGGCATAGAGGGTGCGCCAAGCAGTTTCTTCTCGGGCGTGCCACGGCCTTTAATAAGCAGCCGTGCGGTGGTGGTTTCAGATACAGCAAAAAGACGAAGCAGTATTGGTCTGTTTGGAAAGATTCATTGGCGTTTGGTATGATTGCCCAAAGTGAAAATCTATTCTAAAAAATAAAAAAAATAAAAAAAATATTTTTGCTCAATATTTGGTATATGAAAAAGAGCTTATGATATAGTATCATAATATGACAAAAAAACTCATTTCGCCAAAAATGGCGATTGGCTGTTTGGATTGACTCATGACGATATGTCCAGCAGTACTTCTGGTAAAAGTAGCAGGGGTGATCTAATGAAGCGCTTGTACGCCTCAAGCTATACCTAATATGCCTTATATATATACCTACAGTGCGTGACTCTTAAAGGACACTATCAGTGATTTGCTAAATCAGCGAAATCGAAAAAAAATCAGCAAAATCGTTTTACATGTAGTAACAAGACAGTATCCTAACATACCCTGCATAATGATAAGACCAGAAGCAACCTAATAAGGACAGAATCGGAGATTTAGTTCATTAGGGTCCGTTCGGACCTTTACTACAACACGTTAATTGAATGGAGGATCGTATCTTGAACCCTGACGTTTTCTTCCTTTTCTGTCAATTTACAGCTGGAAACGGTAATTATGAGAATTCTACAGAACTTTATCCTTCACGTTGAAGCTATTCCTGCACATGTCAAATATTGTAAAATCACTGATAGTGTCTGTTTAAGTCAATTTGTAACTCATAACCCATGTGATTTTGAAAAGTTAGCTTCTGGATACTACTATATACTTCAAAAATTCAATTGCGACCATAGTAAGCATAAACTGAATGAAAAACCAGGAATTTGGAAAATGGGTACTTGTAGATGACGACATATACCGAAAATTCTTAACAACCTTGTGACCTTTGACCCCATGTCACATTTCAGGTCAAATCTATGCAAGGGATTCATTTTGGTATCCTATGTTAGGGAAAATTATTAGCTATTGATTAGTACCTAAATCATGCCAAGGTACAATGAAAAGATGGAGGATAAGGTGTTTGCTAACCCTAGAAAGGACAAATGAGTATGGGTACAGACCTATTCGTAAAGTGTCATCATTTGGATAATCATACAAACTATTTTTTATTTTGACACTATCAAAAACATGGCACAGTCAAACAAATTCAAATGTTCAAATTTAATTTTTTAAAAATCAGTAAAATGGGCCTTTTTTGCCCAAAAAAGAGAAACTCAAATCGACAGCCACTATATGTTTGGAAGAAAATTTTAGTAGTAGTATCTTTCTTTAAAACCAATTTGATATCAAATACATTTTTACCCAATCCAAAAATTATCAATGAACCTTAAATTGTATCACAGTTGACCTCATTTGACACCTTTAAGTGACCCCTAGGATGACCCCCTTCAAAAATTTTATCTTGTCGATAGACGTGTAGAGTAGGGTGTTTAGACACTTTCCAATGATACATATATCCAGTAGTACTTCAGGTAAGGGGAGCCGAAGTGATCTAATGAGCACTTTTACGCCTCAAGCTATACCTAATATGCCTTTTTTGCACAAAGTGCGTTGACCTTTAACTCAATGTAACTCATTAACCCATATGAATTTGAAGTTATGCTTCCGACTACTACTTATATACATCAAAGAATGCTATGCGAAGATATTTAAGCAAAAACTGAGTGAAAACCAGGATGCTGGGAAAATGTGAATATAAAGATGTAAACCTTCTATGCTGGAAATACACAAAATATAATTACCTTGTGACCTTTGACCCCAGGTCACATCAGGTCACCTATGCCAGGGGTTCATTTTGGTATCCTCCGTTAGAGAAAATTATTAGCTATGTATTGGTGCATAAATCATGCCAATGGTCAATGAAAAGTGGAGATAATGGTTGTTTTGCTACCCCTACCCCTTATATTTTGCAGCTGCTCTAGCTAGGCCTCATCCACGATGGCTCTCAAATGTCGTCACCAAACATTATATGGGACAATGTTTCGCATTGGGAACATCAAAATTCTTAAACTGGACACTATTAGCATCACAAATATGTAACTTAAAAAATATACCTTTTGGGTGCATGGGGACCCCCCTTGGCCACCCAACTACTTTGTTCGAAAGATTTTTTGTGTTAGGTTCCCGGAAATATATGTCATATAAGTACACACACTCACACACAAACATATCATTTATAATATATACTTCTGAGTACATCAAACAAACCACATCGGACGAAAAGACAAACACGGAGAATTCCTTGTTATACCCCGAGGACAATTTTAAGAAAACCTTCCGAGTTCCGACGACTACTGATGGAAAGAATTTATCTTGTGTTTGGTGTTCAGAAGTATATATTTACAATTGCACACAAACACATGCATACACGTGCGCCAACCCTTAAAGGTCCCAGGAAATGCAAATAGAATTGGTGTGATTTGTGTCAAGTCTACAAGGAGGGGCGAGAAAGCATTCAATAGTTGGGTTGGTGATGACATCATTCGTGACTATTGATTTTCAGAGAGTATTAGAAAAATCCAGGTGACTGGTGTGAATCTATTCATGGCACTGACTGAAAATCAATAGTTTCACTAATGATGTCACTGGTAGTGTATTCTTTTTTTGTGGCCATGTTTATTGGAATGGAATGCCCCGTAAAGATTTGGACTAGGTTTATCATTTCATTTCCTGGGACCTTTAAATCTGGATTTTTGCACATGCGTATGTAATGCTTGAACATCCATTTGACGCCCGTGACGTCATTCCTTCATAAAAATGTTTTCCGAAGTTCATCGTAAGGATAACTAGTTTAGCACTTGTCGGAAAGAAGCTCTTTGCGTCTTTGTTGTTGCGCATTAAGCTCCATTGATCGCTGAGGAGTGTTATGTTAATTAGCATCCTCAATGCGCCTTTTGTCCAATCATCGCTCACCTTGCAAGCCTCAGCATCCAATTGAATCATCGCATGTCTCTGTCCGTTGTATGGGCTTCGCGTCTTTGTGCTTCATGTGTGTTGGATGGTTTTCTCCTTTCTCATAACTTTCTCATAACTTATACCGTATAAATTATTTCCCCCTCCCTCTCATTCCCAGTTTGTGGTAAGCGCTCTGAATTTTTCTTTTTAAGTTGCATTTTCAAATTCAGTGTTTTTAATGTGCTTAAATGTTGTACCATGGTATTCTTTGAGCTGCTGCAACTAAGTTGCATTGGTTCTCCCTAGTATTATGTTGTAAATCTATAGAATTTTACATACATACTACGTTTTGAGGTTCAATATGCTTTATTATGATTTTTTTTTATTTTGATCCATTTCCCCCACGATTTGGTGCAAGTAGTAGTGGCGGAAATGTAAACATTGTAACAACAAGTTTACACAAAATGTGTTCGTTTTAATCTTTCTTGGATTCGATGTTAAGGGGCCTATATAAATTTTAATGTAGGTTTTATTTACATGATATTTAGGCCAATATTTGCTGACATGGAGGGTCCTTTCAGCTCATAAATATGCATATATTGCCCATTGCTCTAAATTGTTAGACCAAAAAAACAATTATTGAGCTTAGTCGTGATTATATTGAGGAACCAATGTTATCCCTACCTGCTCTCGATTCAAATGATATTATTATGGATGTTTATCAATATTCTACGAAAGAGATGTTTCCTTGGGATTTGGCACGACTCACGTGTTGATGCTTGAGGGAATTTCTCTTGTTTTGAAATCCCGGGTTGAAATCCTGTGTTGCAAATCTGCATATAAGCATCGTATCGCATACTTGCAAGGATTTAGCACCTTTGTTGTGCTGGTGGTGTGCGCGTATGCCAACGCGGTCAATATTCGAATGGACCCGGACGAATGGGAAAAGCCTCGTTTTCGACCGGAAAAATTAACGCGACCGAATCGCTCAGCCAATCAGCGATGATAACCCACTCGTTCTTATTAGCGATGTTGCGGCTCCCATCGTACGGTACTCATACAATAGGCTTCTTTTCATGTTAGCTGCTGCGCCTCAAAAGAAGCCTATTGTATGAGTACCGTACGACGGGAGCCGCAACATCGCTATTTACTTTCCGGTCGACCGGGATTGCTTGAAGATTGGGCCGCCTACTTTGCAGTGATCTT
>JAMKCH010024168.1:0-37751 GCA_023653785.1 Ophioderma brevispina | reverse complement strand
TTTGTGTAGCCCTTGTTTGGGTTAGCTAAAATGTAATTATTCCAATATAAGACTATTAATTTCAACAATATAACTGAAATCACACTAACACTACTTTCATGACCACAATTTATTCAATTGTCATAATTATACAGGACCTTTCATTTAAAAAATACATCCTTGGTGAATTGTGACAAAAAATAGACATCTAAATAGACTCTTTCACAGACCTGTTACAATTTACAATCCAATCCAACTGATTCAGTCTCCATATTTCTATAAACAGTACATGTACATCGAAAACGAAGCAGCATACTAACCAAAGTCATATTCCAATTTGAAAAATTAAATGTAATATTTGAGCATCGGACAGATATCTTTGTACATTAGACATGTAGTTCTATGTATAATAGATCTTCACCATTTGAAGGTTACAATTATAAACACCAACCATACACAAAGGCAGTACACAGGCATGCAAAATATGCACTGCTGCCTATCGGCATCTAAGAACTATTTGATTGGTCACTTGCAATGAGCAAATAAGAGATACTGGTGGTATGGTTTACACAGAGATATCGAAGCACTATTTTGATTGGTTACTCAGAGGGCTATCTCATGTTGTGTCCTGTAATGAGCCAATAGGTTGTAGTCAGTGGCGTATCGGGCCTACCCGCTCTGAGGGGGCAAATTTCCCAGTCTTGGGAAATTTTCCCTCTCAAGGGGGTCAAAAGGCCAATTTTTCCCGGTCAGAGGGCTAAAAAACGGCTGATTTAGCATGATTTTTTGCACATTTTTTCCCGGCCAAAGTCGTCGGGGGAAGGGAAAACCTGCCCCCCCCCCCGCCTGTTACGCCACTGGTTATAGTGCCCAGAGTTAAAGGTGCAACGAGAGATTTTGAGACACCAAAATATTGTGTCATAATAGTAATTTCATATAGACTAGACACTCAATAGATTTCCTACCTTGTATTTGGCTACAGCAGAAATGTCTTAAAAGACAGAAAAAAGGTGATTCTGATTTGCCTATATTTCAATATAAAACATAAGCTGAATTTCGTATTTGCTCCTATACGAAATTAGAAATTTCATAATTTTTGTACCAAAGAAACATTTCTCAGCTTAATCTTTACAGATGGGGATATTTTTGATGGAAAGCTTTTTGGGGGGTGCTGGACTTTGAAAAAGTGGACCTTTTTTCAAAAAAATGAACTTTTTTGTAAAAGTGGACCTAACCCCCTAAAATGGTCCTTTTGGGGGACTTTTTGAACATTTTACCACCAAAATGTGGATTTTCTTGTCCAAATTTCTCTTAATTTTGGACCTTTTTATCCAAAAATTCAGCAAAAAGTGGACCTTTTGCCCCTTTGGTGGGGGTGAGGTGGCACCCCCCTATGTACGGGCCTGGATCAGCTCATATGTGATGTATACCAAGGTGAGAAAAATGATATTCAGCCCAAAAATCCTCCACCGTATCATATTGTGTGTTTTGAACAGAAGAACTTTGATATTTTATGAGTGAGCGAATGAAGTTAAGAATTAAAAAAAAATAATAAAAAAATGCGCGTACCGCATTAGTTTTCAAAACACTCATCAGCTTTGAGACAAACTTTTTTTTGCCTAACCCTATGAATAACAATCAAACTGGCCGGTATTCCCAGGGGGTTATAGGTGGTCAAGTTAACATATAGAACCTATAACCTGTACTGGCAGGTATTCAATTATATAGCCATTTGTTACAAATTAAAGCAATAACAGCACATTTTTTTGAAGAAATCCCCCAATTTTCCAAAAATTTGTAGATAAGTTAAAATCGGATTCAAAACTTTTGATTTACTACTACTACTACTACTACTACACAGTTGCATTGGTAACTGGCTAGTAAACCATACCTGTGAATGGTCAAGCTCGAACATGTCTATGTATCGCATAGAAGGAATTTAGTAATTAGGATAATTAATATCGGAGATCCCGATAATAATTCAACGGCTGCTGGAAACGGCCTTCCGAAATGAAATAGCAGGGAAATAGCGCCATGTACGTGTCTATGCTGATCCATTAGTTGTTCCGTTGGATCAGGCAAGTCAAGTTAGAGGTCATTTTCATGAGGTGGCACTATTTCCGCAATGGACGGACAGAAATTTGGCATTCCATTGTTAAATTACAATCGGGGCTCCCAATTCTAATTACCTAATTACAAAATCACTTCTTTTATGAAAAATATGCACTTTTGAGCATTACTATTCCCAGGTATAGTTTACTTACAATCACCCACACAACTGTGCAAATCTCCAAATATTATTTTTTTTAAAAATTGTGGTGTTCTGAAAAAAAAATGTGAAATCAACAATAACAATTCAGATAAATTCCATACACCCCTCAAGGAAAGCACAATTGAAATTGTGTATATGCCTACCATAATGTAAGCCGGATGCATTTTGATATTAAGCCATGGAATAACCGATTCTTGATATTTTGGCCTCGAAATCATGCTCCAGGAGCATACCTCTTCAACTCGTCTCATAGGGGCTCTTTCATTATTATGTGTGCGCTTTATTCCGTTAATGTTTCTATTGAATATTACACTTCCTGCCGGCTCGATTGCGTGGCGTGTGTCTGCCTGTGCGACTCGTCTTGTTATCTACAGGTCATGGGTCGAATCCCACTCCAGGAACAAAATTTTAGTTTATGATTTTATAGTTGTATTTTAGAGTTTGAGATTGGAATCATAAAAACATCAGAGTTGGTGATTGAGTCGAAAAATATTTAAAATATCTGCCCATTATGATATAATACGACTGGCAATGGTCCTGGAGCATGAGTTCGGGCCAGATCTCCGACTTGCGGAATAACCACTGGTAGCCAGAGCATGATCAATGCATGGTTGTCACATGCAGTGCATATGACAATCATGCACTGATCATGACTTGACCAAGGCTATTCCAAATGAGCCAGTAACTCCCTTGTGGACAGCATTAAACTCAATTCGAGTTTGCCTTCCAAGGGTGTGAGGAATCCCATCCGGAATCAGCCTTATGATGAACCCCCACATATCAAATATTTTATTTAACGCCATGCTAAAATGTGGATCTGTTTAGTACAAGAAAGACAATGAACCTATATTTTTCATACCAACAAAACACTTAAGCAAATAAAAGGCCAAGATTTTTCTATTTCTACATAAAACGCAAATATTTTAACAAACTCAATTTAAAATTTCAATAAATAAAAAATTTTGTATTAATATAAGTATACATTTGCAAAAATTGTGACACAAAGACAGACTTAGTTACCTAACGACACAACGAGAAGGCGACATGTTGCCAGAATTTAAAAAAATAACAGCAAGGTAAACTTGCATCATGGAGCTAGAAAATAAAAGGAGTTGGACCCTGGCACTCTAAATCCGGTGAAGTGTACTGAGCCGGTTAAGCTTTTGTTAAGGTCGACGATCTTGAATGCGAAGGCCACTTGAACACGGCTTTTATGTACATGATGGTTATGCGCCTCTTTCACGCTTGAGCACTCATCACTCCAAAAATATTTGACATCGTGCCGTGACCTTTCACTTGGTGATCCGGAAGCCCAGTAGAAGAGACGGGTTTTTGGTCACTCGTTGTAGCAACAGAAACGTCCAGCATCCATTTTCAAAGTGTCCATGTTTCCCTGATAAAATTACGCAAAAACCCGATCGAATTTGGACATTCTATTCACAAGTTATGGCAATCTAATGACCACCAGTTGTTCAGTTATTATGAAATATAGCAATATTTCATACCATAATTATGGCGTTTTGCGGGGGTGCACGGGGGTTTAGAGTAAATGGAGAATGATCGCAAACAGTTTCCCCATGTGATGGTATATTATTCACAATGTGCAGAATTGTGCGATTTTCTCAGGAAACAAAATAAAATCACCGGAAGTAGTTTGTATTTAGGAATAATTTGGGCTTACATAGGACTAATGGCAAGTTTGTACAGGGCGAGTCAAAAAAAACTTGACCCGGATTGTGTCCGCCATTTTGAGTTTTTAAATAATATATATATAACGTATGTGATATCATCGGAAGGCCTATTTCATTATCTTTAATTTGCTGCAAAGATAATTCCAATCGGTTAAGTATAGGCCTAGCTACAGTCTTTTTAATCAAGTAGTCCGGTTTTCACCCTATCCACGGATTCCCATTTGAATGCACGGTGCCCGACAAAGCAAATGTGATTCCGTGGACAGTGCAGAAAACCGACTGCTGGATTCAAACGACTGTAACTCGATCTATACCTAACCGATGTGAATGATCTTTGCAGCAAATTAAGCATAATGAACTAAGCTTTCAGATGATTTCACACATGTTAGATATATGTTACTTGAAAATTCAAAATGGCGGACACAATCAGGGTCAAGTTTTTTTTGACTCACCCTGTATTATGACATTATTTACATGTAAAACTAACATTAGCTCTCTTGCTAGGGCTAGGAAGCCCTTGATGTATGTATCTATTGTGGTATAGCTCTATGTATAATCGGAAATTGGGCTAGAAATGCTATGTTTTGAAATGACTTGTCGCGTGTTGGTTCCGTGAGCAATGCCAATGTGGTGGTGACATGATCACTGAACGGCGATTAAGCTTCGAATCTCAGCTTTGAAAAATCGATAATGCTCCTTTCATCGCTGGTTGCTCATAACCATCATGTTACAATAGAGGCAAGGCTGGTCCACACTCCTTTTATCTTATAGCTCCATGCTTGCATCATCCCCCTGGCAAGATGGCCGTCTGAAACATGACCTCAGATGACCTTTGACCATGGTCTATGAGTTTTGTGGCTGAACCAATGACTTATAAAGATAGACAAGCGCATTCTTCACAAACGGCGTAACCAAAATCAAGGTGCCCAAAAGTATTTTAATGAGCATACGCACTTCATTAACATGGTTTTGGGCACCACCATATTTGGTTTATGTATCGTCATATTTGGAAAGTCCTTATGCATATTTATGAGACACGCGAGTATTTTACGTTCGTCACACTTAGTGAGTGAAAACAACAACAACAACTGACTCAAATATCTCTTTTCCTAAGCAAAATTAACAGGGGTCATCTGGAGACTTTTTGTGCATTAGGGATCCAGGAATCTTTCTAGATTCATGGTTTCTTCAATCGATTGGTTTTCGCATAATAATTGCAGAAAAATCGGCCGATCAGACAATGGAACACTGGGGAAATGCAACACTGATAACATAACGTGTGACGCACATATTTTTATATGCGTGTTCGTGCGCCTCAACAGTGACGACACGCGAGTGCTTACGCAGCAACAACCACGGCTCGCTGTGTATGAGAGAAATCGGTTACGGGCTTGGGCTATTCTATAATACACGCGATTCCTCTCTTGGTTTATATTCTAGCTCAATGGGCTGAACTCATTCAAGCAACACAAGGCCCAATTTTCACAGAAGTGCACATGTCGTTATGTGAGTGCAATAAGGTCATATGTGCAATAGCTGCTACTTGTCAGATATTCTCATCAACTACACTATTATCCAGAGGGTGTATTGAGTCCATCCCACAATGCACCGCGTTTGAGAAATTTCACTTCAATAAGGTCATGTGATCCCGCAATAATCCTATTCTTAACACATTAAACACACAATCAGAATCATAACTGGAATTTTGGAAATAACCTTTTCTCACGGACATCTAATGAATTATAAACAAAAAATGAAGGCACTAGGGTAACAAAACAACTTTAAAGGGGAAAAAATCCTAATATTGCACAATCATATACAAATAATAAACAAATAATTCAATGATGACAGTAAATTCCAAGTGTTTTGTTTAACACCTATATGGGAATCCCGTCACAGCTTGTGTACATATCATGGACTCTCATCATAATGTAAGTACAATGTACTGTACATGAGTTCTCATCCAACAGGAGTGAATTACCATGTCTGTAATAAAAGCCCCCTGGGGGTGTTAAATTTTTCAAAAAGGGAGCATTTATTATAGGTCATTTGTCCAGTTATATTTCCATTGTAAACCAAATATGGTGGTGCACAAAACTATGATAATGAAGTGCGTACGTATGCTCATTATCAGTGGAGTAGCCAGAGGGGGGAAGGGGGGCCACGGCCCCCCCCAATAATTGATTTCGTCGGTTGAGGATGAGCCCGTCGGTTCAATTGAAAAATTCAGGTCATGGCACTTGCAGCCGGATTGTCGGGCAAAATATAGGTTAAAGTCAATGGACAGCGTTTGCAAGTGCGACAAGAAATTACAAATCGATACAAAAATTAGGCCCTCAGAAGAACTTTAAAGCATATAAAACCAAAAAATTTCAGGGGGTTTGCCCCTAGACCCCCACGGGGGCCCTAAGGCGGGCCCACCCTGGACCCTACCATTTTTCTGTCAGTTGAGATGCGACACTTGCCCTCGCCCCACCCCAATATGAAATCCTAGCTACGCCACTGCTCATATAATACTTGGGCACCTTGATTTTGGTTACGCTGTTTCGGAGAATCTTCGGGTCTGGGTTATATTTACGTCGTTGGTTTGTCCACACAAAAAGGATCTATTTTTGAACAGGCTCAAACAAACATCAATGGCTCAACCACAGCTTTATGAAATAGTTAATTGGGTAGACGTTTCATATAGAAGCCCATGGATGCAACTGATCGGTTAAATGTCATTTCTTCCGTCAAGTGCTACTGTACAACGTCATTCAGCGCATGACGGAATCAACTGTAATACCTCATTTGCATCCATTTGTCCACTAAAATGGTCCATTTAACCTTTTGCATGGAAGTGTATTTTTTAAGAACATCTAAATTGTCAAAGGTATCTACACTTAAAGGGACATGCGGAGATTTCCAGAAAGAAGCGCCCTTAAGCGCCTCAATTTTTTTCGAACCCGGGTTTTTGCATATTTGGAATGCTTTCCAATGGATTAGATCACACCTGAGTGAATAAGCCGAAGACGCCGTCTTTAGTAATAATATGATGATTTCTAGACTTTTCTGCTGCACGACAGAAAGTCAAAGACACTGTGTTCTATGGGGACAGTTACGATAGTCAGGCAAGTTCAAAAACAATGTTTGCTATTTTCGTTTTGTTACTGTTGTCCAATAAACCTTGGAAAAGTTTTGGTAGGTGAGCCTACAACGATCCTGGCGCCAATTTGGAGAAATGCGTTTATCCTGAAAAAACTCGTCATGTCCTTTAATTGAATAAAACTAAGGGGATAGTCCTGCTGAGCATGACTTCGGTTTGCTTTGTATATTCACTTCTTTATTAACTTAACGAACTCGAAAGTTATGCCAAGTCTGTACTGTTTTAACATCCTTTAAAGTTTTCAAGTTATAAACTCACCCAAATCACTACAAAATGGTCCGAATTACATGACTGTTGACTCACTTTTATCTTGACATCTACAATACTGTTGGACCTGTATTTTTCACTGACTCACACTACAAATGATTAAAAAATTTCGTGGAGTGTTCTGCAGGTATGCGATCTTACATTTTCAGTCTAAGGTATCAAATCAAATTGCATGGAGGTCAGGGGGTTAAGTTAAAAGGTCAGGGGTGGGAACATGTGAGTTGGGCACCATAACAAAAGTTAGTCTCTTGACATGATTGATGAGAGCCGAACATCTATCGCGCGCTAAATGTCGGATAACGTCTTGTTGTAACCATGATTGGAATAGAGACTACGATGCCTATCTGTCATGAATAATCGATCCATAATTTCAATGTTATATATCGATAAGTCTTGGTGCAAAGCGCATGCATAAAATGTGGACATTATAAACATGGCGAGATTTATTCGCATCAGCTACATGGAATATCGACAAAAATGTTAAATTAATGAACCACGAACACGTCAGATTTTGACATCAAATGTGCACAAGGAAAACTAGCATACTCAAGAACACGTCCGTAGCTGATTTTTAGATCAGAGCATCGTAAGTACGCCACAAGCGGTAATTTTGAGTTGTAAGAGAATCACTTTTTTCACACCACACTGTTAAACGGATTCGAAACGACGACCATTTTGTTGTAACCTCAGGTCAGAGATACGATAATGTCCAGTGATAAAAGTAACGTCAGACCTGAGGTTACAATCATTGGAACTACATACTGGGAGAGTTGTGTACACATTAGCCAATTTAGTTAATTTCTAATTATCAGGTATACTGGAATGTTATGGCTTGATTTTTGCTATCGGTGGAACTTCTGGTCAAAAAAGGAGGGGGGCGGCATGTAATAGAGGGGGAGACATATTACACACAATATGGTAAGTCCCTTCTTGAGTAAAATTGATCTTTATAAAGATGCCAGTCACTCTTTAAAAAAAATGACCACCCACAGCGCAAGTGCAACAAGTGAAAAGTACAGTGCTACGATCACAAAATATATAGCTAACTAGTGCATTTCCCCATGTGTGACCTTTGACCTATGTGTGTGACCTTTGACCTCAGATTTGTTCTGTGCCCAGGTCAGTGATCCTTTCGACCAAATTTGTTGGTCATAGGACATTTCTAGCAAATTGATCTCTAGATGACCTTGACCTTTTGGGTCAATCTGAAACCTGTTAACAAAGATCAGACTATCCCCCTACCTTCATTGAAAATATCACCCATATGTCAGAGCATAATTTAAATGCAAGCAAACGACAGAACAGACCTTCTCTTTGTAGTTGTAAGATAGATATCCTCCAGATCCACACCAAGTTTTTCATCATCCCTGTCACATCTATCGCTCCAAGTCATCCGCAAAAACGAACACAACAGCTAATGCTGTGTTCATGGAGAAACTCTGTAATGCAGGGTTTGGTGTTTTAGTAACAACCAGACAAGGGGAAGAAAGAACCAGTGTTCAATAAAGGAATGGGAAAATCTTTGAACCAGAAACATTTATGGTCCTGCAGTTTAATTCAATTGAACCTAATTCCAGTACACTGCTTGCCGTGAGCTTTTGATGAAGGACAACTTGGTTGCTTGCTTGAGCCTTCTGACTAATGGCAGCTATTACACTCATGACCTTCTTACATCACATCAGAGGTTGTATTGAGTTAATCCCACAATGCACCATTTTGGGAAATTTCACCTCAATGGGAACACGTGATCACATAAAAATCTATTTTTACACATAAAAAACCGTGACTTTTACACCCATTTTTTGCCCACAAAGTTGTGTTAGAACTTAGGGAATTTTTAGCATGATCTGAAATTGGTTTTGTGGTCCTCATAGCTTTTGTACACTTTTTATCCCTAAGTACTGACATGAGTTTTTGTTTTACAGTTTCAGTATAGGCAAATTGCAATTTGCATTATTTTTTTAACTTTTTATCAAAAAATCAAGTTTAACGTTTAAATAAAAATATGTAGCACCAAAATTAGGAATTGGCAGTCTCTGTATAAATCCTATTTTTTAAATTTTCCTCTACCGCTAAAATTTGGACCCTTTTTTTAATGAAATTACCCTAAATAATTGTTTTATGATTTTAGCTTCTAATTTGAACAGGTAACTGCAGAAGCATCCCTGTAAAAGTTTGAGAATTCAAGATAATTTGCTGACCAAACTGTACTGCTAACAAACTTTGAAGTGGTGGTACAGGGACCTTCACACACATTTGAATGCTAAATGAGCCTGCCATCAAAGCTATAAATCTTGGGGGAAACTAGCAAGCAGCCACAATCGCCCATCATGTGTTCATTGTTCTCTGGGCTAGAGTTATTGCCCTGCTAATCACTCAATTGAAAGTCCAACCTTCCACTTCAATCTACCCTTTCCCACCAAACCATCAATCAAACCTCTCAATTTTGATGGACTAAGCGGGGGAGGTCTAGGTTGTTGATCCGGCTCCTTTAAAAACTCTTTTGGTACGGTTAGAAAGTGCCAGAAAAATTGTGTCGCCACTTTAAATGAAAACAAAAACCCATAAAACATATAACAATCACATGATCAGATTAACTCTTGTGCCTATATACATATACTGTGCGTAACCTGATCAGAACATAATACAATCTCAATCTCTTATCTAAAATGCTATAGAACCATTACATGGTTACAATACAACCCTGAGTCTGTCAGAAATACATGTACATCCGTCTAACATGTGCAAAGTAATCTTTGTTTTCATTTAATTAATATTGCTGGTATTCTGAAAAGGGATCGTCTGACTTTAGACCTGGGTGTTAAACCAGGGTTAGTCTGATGGTGGACCTTACTTTCTTTCAAAAATACTGTGAAAGTTGAATGTAAATGAGTGAGAAAATTCCTCATATTTTGGCCCATCCATGAGGAATTTCTCACCGTTACAGCACATTGGTAGGTAGTTGGAAGGAAAAAAGGTCAACCCTTGTAGGACTAACGGTGAGTGTGTGGTTTAAACCCAGGTCTAAAGTTAGTCTACCTTTGCAGAATACAGCCATAACAATAAACAGAATAATATAGAGAGACATTTTCTGATTCAAAAAATGCTTTATACTTGCAGCTTACACAGAGGGGGATTGAGTCAATCCACAAACAATTGCACCAGTTTTGGGAAAATTCCCTCAATAGAGTCAAAGTCATGTGATGCCACAAAATTCCTATTCATACAACATAACATAGAAAACCCTGAATTTTTACATGCATTTTAGCCCACAAAGCATTAGTACTTAGAACTTTTTAGAATGATCTGAAGCTTTTGTGGTCCTCTATCTTACTTTATCCTTCTAAGTACTGCCTGTGTTGTGTACAGTTACGTATTATAGGCGACGTTTAAATCAGGCAGACGACGAAACTGGCATTTAACACAAGAACACGCACGCGTATGCATGTTTCCCACGAATATGCACCAAGTGTGATTGTCTCAACCTTTGTGTGTTTAGCCTCATATCAATGTCCTAGCTGTTTTGGGGTATGTTTATTTTTATGTGTAAAAAATCCCCTGGCTTAGACTATCATTGAGAGCAAACATTGAAGAAATTTCATACAATGTATTTGTGAAAATGCTGCCGTGCTGATGCTTTTATTTGACAATTTAAACTGCAATGAGCATAAGTTATAACCAAGAATAATCCTAAATTTCACAGGGTGTGCATTAGCATAAAAGGAAGGGTTAAAGACTGGTAAATGATATAGGCACTTGTAGGCACATGCACAGGTAGAGAGAGCAGATGGCAAATTCCAAACAAAAATAAGGCTAATTGTGCTCCTAAGAGCACAGACGTTTAATATGGAGGCTGAATCAGTGGTTCTTTTAATCAAGTTCGATTATCAAAGCTAGTTTGAGGCAGGAGTAATTTATAGATTTCCCTTCAATCCCCCTATGTGTCATTTAACCCCAATTTGCATACATCCCATGGGCTTTGAGTCGGGGGGTTCTTCTAAGCAAGTTCAGTAATCAGAACAATTAATTTGCAGCATTAGACATTTATAGATTTTCAAAGAATGCTCCTTTTAATTGGTCTTGTGACTTGACCCCAATCTGAGTACAACCCATCAGTGGTTCTATAGACCAGTTGGGATAAGCATTGGGAGTATTTTTAAAGTTTTCCAGGAATGCCCCTTTAATTTCCCCCATGACCTTTGGCACCGATCAACTCGACGAGCCAACGGGCAAGCCAATGGGCAAGCCAATTGTCATTCACTTCCGTGTTGACGCACATCACGCTCGTCGCATGGTAAATAACTCTGAACAATTCTGGCAGAGAGTATAGTACCGTATTATTACAAATGCTAATAAACCCAATTACACCAATTTTCATAAGTTTATTCTGCTTACAGTAAGGCCAAAAAAATATTGTATTGGAGTAACCCGCCCGACCCTAAAATTCGGCCCGACCCTAACTTTTTTTTTTAAATCGAGGAAAATCGTCAGGAAAAAAAAAGTCAAGCAAGTTTTTGCAGAAATACAATGTACGGTGCTCTCCAGAGTTCCAACTAAGTTGTTTTGTCATTGTGTGATTTATTAGCTTGCATGGTCACATAAAGCACAGGAAAGTGAATGTTCAAAAAAAAAATCCGCCCGCCCTACCCTATTGCACTGGCCCGTTACTCCAATACAACAATTTTTTTTTTGGCCTAATGTCATTCTGCTTCTTTCACAAAGACCTGGGCGCCATAGTTGGGAAAAGAACCGGTGCCCGGGTCCCATTTTTTCTGTCCCACAGGGCATAAAAAGTCAGGGACCATAAGGTAAACATTGCCCAGTGCAAAGCTAAAAGAAAAGCCTGTTCTTATACCATTTGAAACATATGCACTCTACATGATCTTTTCAAACAATTCGGCACTTTGTGCCAACTGCCAATTTTAAATGTGTTGCTTAGCCTTAGTGATTATTATTCTCTTGTATTATAAAATGCTGCTAATTGTGCCACACCATTTTGGTTAAAGAGACACTGGCACATTTGAAAAATAGTGCGCCCTCAAGATTTTTCAAAATCGACATTTTTGTATGGTTGTAAGGCTTTTATATACAAAAGCCCTCACCCGAAATGATTAAGACCAAATCAGCTTCCTTATGGGTAAACAGAAAGATTTTATAATTTAACGTCACCGGCGACGTTAAATTCAGCAGACGACGAAAATGGCATTTAACACAAGAACACGCACGCCGTATGCATGTTTCCCACGCTATGCACACTGTTTGATCGTCTATAACCTTTGTGGTTTTTATCCTCATATCAATGTCCCTATCTGTTTTGGGGTATGTTATTTTTATGTGTAAAATAATTCCAATGGCCTAGACTATCATTTGAGAGCAAATTGAAGAAATTTCATATTTTGTGAAAATGTGCTAGTGATGCTTTAATTTGACAATTATAACTGCAATTAGCATAAAGTTATAACCAAGAATAATCCTAAATTTCACAGGGTGTGCATTACCATAAATTAAGGGTAAAGACTGGTTAAATTGAGTATAGCATTGTATGCACAGGTAGAGAGAGCAGATGGCAAATTCCAAACAAAACTACAGGCTAATTGTGCTCATAGAGCACAGACGTTTAATATGGATGCTGAATCAGTGGTTCTTTTAATCAAGTTCGATTATCAAAGCTAGTTTGAGGCAGGAGTAATTTATAGATTTCCCTTCAATCCCCCTATGTGTCATTTAACCCCAATTTGCATACATCCCATGGGCTTTGAGTCGGGGGGTTCTTCTAAGCAAGTTCAGTAATCAGAACAATTAATTTGCAGCATTAGACATTTATAGATTTTCAAAGAATGCTCCTTTTAATTGGTCTTGTGACTTGACCCCAATCTGAGTACAACCCATCAGTGGTTCTATAGACCAGTTGGGATAAGCATTGGGAGTATTTTTAAAGTTTTCCAGGAATGCCCCTTTAATTTCCCCCATGACCTTTGGCACCAATCTGTGTACAACCCATATGAAGCTTGAGTCAAGAGGCTTAAGGGCAGTGTTAACCCTTAAGTGCTTTTGTTTTTACTTGAATTTCCGATTTTTGCAGCATTTTAAACATCAACCTGTGTTCTATTGTTACCGACAAAGGCTATCCAATGCAGAGTTGTATTTTTTTGCCAAATTTAAAGCAGCTATTTGACCATTTAAAGTCACAAAAATCACATGGATTTAACAGCAGGAATTTAAGCACATTACACACCATCAGGCGCAAGGCGCAGCATCGCGTCGCGCGGTGAATTTTTACTGCGTAATGAAGCGTGCGCATGTTTTAATGCACGTTTGCGCGAACGCATCTTGGAAAAACAAAAAATATTTGAAAATGTAAACAAAGCGCTAATTTAGATAAGACGAAATTTCAATTTCTTCTGATTTCTGGAGTTAGAGAGAAAGATGTTTGATTCAATAGTGCATAAAGATGTATTTTCATCACTTGCACAACATACTCAATTTTGAAGTTCAAAGATAAAGTTATTTGAGAAAGAGATAGCTTGAAATGGCGTGAAAAGTAACTTTTTTACTAAAACACGGATTTTCCCAATGTTCAATTTTCGCAAAATTTGGCAAATTTTCAGACAAGATAACTCCAAAAGTAAAAGGTATGGTTTAACTTTCCTACGATAGCAATCGGTCTTCTCTAGGGACGTTTTCTCAATTTTTCATTTTTCGATTTCTAACTAAAGATATTCTCCAATATATACTCAAATTTTGGAAAAGAAAGGTATAAATTGCACTTTTTTGCCATTTTTCCTTATATTCGAAAAGTAAGCTCTATTTTTCAAAAATGAAAAACCATCCCTAGACAAATTTTTCTTGTTTCTAAAAAATAACATAAGAAATCATGAAAATTCAAATTGTTTTTGTTATGCTGTCTGAAAATTTTGGGGCAAAATCATGTGTTTTTAGTATTTTTCTCAAAATACGGAAAGTTTTTACATTAATCTGATGCCATCATTGGGTTCATCGTCCAATTTTCTTTCTAGAAATGTATACTTTACAGACAATAATCAAATATTTGCGAAGTTACAAACCAAAATAGATACTCGGAAGCTCAAGGTTGACACTGCCCTTAAAGTGTGGTTATAATTGGGCCAGGCACTTGGCACTTTAATATTTAGAAAATGTTGCCCGTTTAATCGGCTCATGTGACATTTGACGCCAGTTTGTGTTTGTTTACAGCTTCTTAAGAAGCTTGGGTTAGTGGTTCTTCTGGCCATAGACACTGGCTATAGACAATGCATATGCTTAAGTGGTGTGATTATTTGTAGTTATATAGGATAAGGATGATTAGGAGATTTGATAAGATTTAAAAATGACTCTACTAACCTTAGGTGACCTTGATCCCAAATTGACCTCATATATGAAGCATGGGTCAGTGGTCCGTCTGACTCTGACTTTGGCTTAAATTGACCCAAGTGTTTGTTTGCCATTTTGAGCAACAAAAGTTCCTTCGGAAAGACAAAGAACACTGGCTTAAATACTAGCCTTTTGCAATGTACCTTAACAACAGGTAATGGTTTTAAACAGATTGGACATTTAGGCAGACGTCCGAGATCACAATTTCATTTACATTCATGTGTTTAGTATTAAAACAACTTTTTCCTCACCTTATGTAAATTAACATTAAAAATTCTTCTGGCAATTTGCTGTAGGCCCAATAGAACCACACTCAAAAAACACAATATGGTAAAATTTACAAGACAAAAGGGAATTTTTTTAAACGGGTGCTGTGAAGCACCACAACAGGTTCTGAAGTCGGCATACGTAGTTGATAAAGGGTTGCAGGAATACGAGTATACAGTACAATATATTTGTAACAGAATATTATAGTAATGTACATGTAAGAGCAAGACAATTTCTTTTACATAGCCAATGACTTTGTTGATCTATTTGATGCAAGAATTTCTTCTTTGTATTTTCAGGTTAAACTGCAAGTGGCACTCAATCTATACCCTTCATCATCTCTGTTCATCATAATCCAGCATTTCTCCCGCCAGCTGGTCCATCTGGAGTATCCCATCCATGTTCATTCGTAAGAAGCTCGACTTGGCTTTGGCGCTTACCTCTCGCAATATTGGCAAACGTAGCAAGATTTTGGTGTAGCGCTTTGTTTGAGTTGGATGAGCGGTGCATATATGATACCGTAGACCTCCAGTATTTTGGATTGCAGATCGGAGACATTCTGTTTGTCAATGATTCCTTTAGCATCGTAGAAAACAGCATGGTTTTACCCCTGAACTCCCTTCTACACAATTCTTGATTGGCTAATTGCACCATACATTCACCTTAATAACCAGTTAAAATGCACTTCCAAAATAAAAGTCTCTAGTCCCATTCCAGCCCTATTACCATTGCGGCAAGAGTTCCATATGTACCCACTTCAAGTTCTACAATTAACAATTCTTAAATTTTTGGGCCTTAGGGTTCAGGGTTTTGTTAGTGTTACGCCATCAATTAAAAAGAATTTGTTTACGCTGTCTCTAAATCAAGAGGGGGTACATATGGAACTCTTTCCAGTGTGCGTACACCCGGCGTGCGCGCGAATATGTGTGTGTCGATAGTTTTGTTCTCAGGTTCAATTATCGAGACATAATGGATACATATTCATTACTTGGTCCAAATTTTTGAGGGATTACGACCTTTGGCCTAAATTTTGGGTAAAATGCTGTGTGTAATTTGTGCGTGGGGGCCCACCCATGATTGCCCTCAGTTTTTTTCCCCCCCCCCCCCGGCCACCAATTATTCTTACCATGCTGCTAATTGGTTCATAATCTCACATCACATTCCATTTTAACCATCACAGGTAGTAATCCATAATGCTTAAAGACCACAGCAAGATTTTGATTTTTTTGTGTGTTTGAATTACAGATAGTCCACCTAAAATGCTCAACTTTCACTTAAGACACTATCAGTGATTGTGAAAAATATTTGAATTTGCAGGAAGCTTCTAAGTGAAGGATAAGTCGTAGAATTCTCATAAGTTACCTTTTCCAGCTGTAGATGACAGAAAAGTACGAACACGCAGTGTTCCAAGTTACGATTCCCCATTCAATAACGTGTTGTAGTAATGTCCCCGTCGGACGTAATGACTCACTCGCTGATTCCTGCCTCTATTAGGTTGCTTCTGGTCTTATCATATTGCAGGGTATGTTAGGACACCTGTACTTGGTTTTACGTACATGCAAACATCTGATTTTTGATGATTTTTTTGATTTGGCTGATTTAGCCATCCGATAGTGTCTTTAAAAGGTGCAACAAAGATTTCACATATCAGGTGCCCGAAAATAATCGCAAGTACTGATTTTTGCCTGATGTAAAGTTTTTCATCAAAAATTTCCCACCCTGAAAGGATTAAGCTGAGAAATGTTCGTTTGGTACAAAATTGTGAAATTTCTAATTTGTATGCAAGCAAACACAAAATCGAGGGTGACAACCAGAAGTACTTAACCAAACTGAAAAGAATATTAAAGAATTTTCTTTTAATTCTGCTGTAATACTGCTTTTGCGAAATGCGATGTGTTTCAAGTATTTTGTACTAAGCGAATCTATTCATTACCAAGTAAACATCCATACACTCATATATGGTCTGTAAGCCAACCTTAATTAAACAAAACAATTTTTGAATTTATGTTTTTTTTTTTTAAAGGAAATTCTTTAACATTTCTTTTCAGTTTGAGTTACGTCCTTCTGTTTGTCAACCCTCGATTTTATATTTGAAATATAAGCCAAATCAAAATTGCCTGTTTTCCTCTCTTTTAAGACGTCTGTAGCCTAATAAAGGGTAAAAAGTCTATTGAGTGTGTCGAATCTTATGAATAATACTATAATGCACAATATTGTGTGGCCTCAAAATCTCCTTGTTGCACTAGGTGGTACCTAAATGCTCAATTTCCAATTAAAGATGGTAACCTAAATGCTCAATTTCAATTAAAGATAGTCCACCTAAAATGCTCATCACTTAAATGTGGTCACCTAAAATGCTTAATTTCAATTAAAGATCAGTCACCTAAAATGCTCAATTTCACTGGGAAAGAATGGTCACCTAAAATGCTCAATTTCAATTAAGCTGGTCACCTAAAATGCTAATTTCACTTAAAGATTGTCACCTAAAATGCTCAATTTCAATTAAGATGGGTCACCTAAAATGCTCATCACTTAAATGTGGTCACCTAAAATCTCAATTTCATTAAGCTGGTCATCCTAAAATGCTAATTTCACTTAAAGATTGTCCACCTAACCATTAAAAAACCTAACCTCCCTCTAAAATTGACCTTACCTATTCTAACCTTAACCTTAATTCCTTAGTTATTTTTCACAAATTATATTCTGGTCAAATATAATACCACCCCTCCACCTCCATCATGGCACAATAATATATGCTACATTTAATTATCAACAACTTCTCTTGTCTTGTGTGCTGAATTCCCAAATAATCACCCACAATGGCTGGTATTCTGAAAGTGCGACTAACTTAGTCCTTGGTTTAAACCAGGTTATAGTCTCTTTCAAATACTTGAAAGTTAAATGTAACGGCTGAGAAAATTTCTTCCGCCCATCTATGAGGAATTTTTCATAGTTAAATCCTTTCACCATTTTTAGAGTCGTTGAAAGAAAAAAGGTCCACTCATGTAGGACTAACCTTGATTCAAACCTGGGTCTAACTTTATCCCCTTTCCTATACCAGCCAATGACTGAAATATCTTCACAGGTGCGAGTACAAGCATGGTGTCCGAAGTCCTCAACTTGGAGAAAATTTTCAATCTCTAATTCACACACTGACCGATCACCTTATCTGCCACTTAAAGGTGCAATGAGATAATTGTTGAGGCACCCAAATATTGTGTCATAATAGTAACTTCATATATATTACACTATGCAATGATTTCTTACCTTGTAGTTTGATACAGAAATTTAAAGAGAAAAAAGGTGATTTTTGATTTGCTTATCTTTCAATAACAACATAGACTTGAGAAGACGGCATTAGAAATTTCACAATTTTTGTACCAAGATACATTTCTCACTTATATCCTTTCACATGGGGATAATTTTGATAAAGGTGCTGAATACGAGTATACAAGTTAACAAAAAAAAAATAAAAAATATTTATTTGTAAGACATAATATTATATTAATTTACAGTACGAGCAAGACAATTTCTTTTACATAGCCAATGACTTTGTTGATCAGGGAAGGAAAAGAAAAACTATTTGATGCAAGAATTTCGTGTTCTTCTTTGTATTTCAGTTGAACTGCAAGTGGCACTCAATCCTATACCCTTCTCATCTCTGTTCTCAGTAATCCAGCATTTCTCCCGCCAGCTGGTCCATCTGGAGTATCCCCTCCATGTTATGCATAATTTTCATTCGTAAGAAGCTCGACTTGGCTTTGGCGCTTACCCTCTCGCATCTTGGCAAACGTAGCAAGATTTTGGTGTAGCGCTTTGTTTGTTTGAGTTGGATGAGCGGTGCATATATGATACCGTAGACACTCCCGTATTTTTGGATTGCAGATGATCGCGACATTCTGTTTGTCAATGATTCCTTTAGCATTGAAGATAACCAAGCAATGGTTATAACCCCCTGGGGAAAAAAAACTGCGCCCTTCATCAGCATCTGATTGGCTAATTGCAAGCACCATACATTTCAACACCTTAATACCCAGTTTAAAATGCAGCTTGCCAAAAATAAAAGCTCTGTCCAGTCCGCCCTATACCAGTGCGGCCAGAGAGTTCATATTTAACCCCTTTCAAGTTCTACAAGTAACAAATATCTTTAATTTTTTGGCCTTAGGGTTAAGGTTTTTTTAGTGGTTACGCATAATTAAAAAGAATTTGTTGCCTGTCAAAAATCAAAGAGGGGGTACCTATGGAACTCTTTTCCCAGTTGCTACACCCGGCTCCCAATATGGTGTCATAGTTGTTCTCAGGTTCAATAATCTGAGACATAATGGAATCACTATTCATTCTTGTCCCAAATTTTGAGGGATTACGACCAACTTTGGCCTAAATTTGGTAAAATTGATGTAACTGGGGGTTGGGCTGTTTTTTTTGCACTTGATTGCCTCAGTCCTCCTTCGCCCCCCCCCCCCCCCCCCTGCCCACCCTTAGTCTTACCCTGGTTGCTAATTGGCTCATAATATCACATCACACATTCCAGTTTAACCAACAGCAGGTGTACTCATAATGCTAAAGACCAACAATCACGATTTTGGATTTTTTTTGTGTGTTTGAATTCAGATAGTCCACCTAAAATGCTCAATTTCACTTAAAGACACATCAGTGATTTGAAAAATATTTGAAATTTGCAGGAAGAGCTTCTAAGTGTGAAGGGTAAGTCTGTAGATTCCTCCATAAGTTTTACCTTTTTCCAGCGTAATTGAACAGAAAATGAAGAAAACGGCAGTGTTCCAAGTACGATTCCCCATTCAATTACGTGTTGTAGTAAGTGTCCAGTTCGGACCGTAATGACTCAAATCTCTGTCTGGTCCTTATTGTTGCTTTCTGGTCTTAATCATTGCAGGTATGTTAGAGACACCTGACTTGTTACGTACATGCAAACTCTGATTTTTGTGATGATTTTTTTGATTTGGCTGATTTAGCAAATCCCTGATAAGTTTCTTTAAAAGGTGCCAAGAGATTTCACATATCAGGTGCCCCGAAAATAATCGAAGTACTGATTTTGCCCTGATGTAAGTTTTCCATCAAAAAATTTCCCCCCTGAAAGGATAATCTGAGAAATGTTTTCTTTGGTACAAAAATTGTGAAATTTCTAATCTGTATAGGAGCAACACAAAATCGAGGGTTGACAAACAAGGACGTAACCTCAAACGGAAAAGAAAATTAAAGATTTCTTTATCCTGGCTGTAATACTGTCTTTTGAAAATGCGATGTTTCATTTTTGTACTAAGGCGAATCTATTCATTCCTCAAAATGTAACAGTCTCATAAGCTCATATATGGGTACTGTAAGCAAACATTATATAAACAAAGAACAATTTAATTATTGAACCAAGCAAATAGGAAATAATCTATTACATTTCTTTTCCGTTTGATTACTGCCTTCTGTTTGTCACCCTCGATTTCATATTGAAAAATATTAAAAAAATCATGTAATTTGATCTCGCATCAAAACGTATTATAATATTTTTTGTAGCTAAATACAAGTTAAGAAGTCCATTGAGTGCCTAATCTAATGAAATATTAATACTATATGACCCAATATTTGGGTCCTCAAAATCTCTCTTTGCACCTAGGTGGGTGCACCTAAATTCTCAAATTTCAATTAAAGATGTCAACCTAAAATGCTTCAATTTCAATTAAAGATAGTCACCTAAATGCTCATCACTTAAATGTGTTCCCAACCTAAAATGCTTATTGTTCAATTAAAGACAGTCACCTAAAATGCTCATTTCACTTAAAGTGGGTCCCACCCAAAATGCTTCATTTCAAATTAAACTGTCCCTAAATGCTAAATTTCCCTTAAAGTTGTCAAACCTAAAATGCTCATTTCACCTTAAAGATGGTCACCTAAAATGGCTATCACTTCATGGTCACCTAAAATTCTCAATTTCAAATTAAAGCTGGTCACCCCCTTTAAAATGCTAATTTCACTTAAAGATTGTCACCTACCTTAAACCTAAACCTCCCTCTAAATCTGACCCTTACCTAATTCTAACCTTAAACCTAATTCCTTAGTGTAGTTTTCACAAATATCTTCTGGTCAAATAATAACTACCAAACCCCAATAACTACCCCCTCCCCGCCATCATGGCACAATAATATAGCTACTTTTTAATATCAACAACTTCTTCTTGTCCTTGTTGAAATTGAAATTCCAAATAATCAAACCATGGCTGGTTTCTTAAAGGGCGACTAACTTTAGTCCCCTTTGTTTTACCAGGTTATAGTCTCTTTCAAAATACTTTGGAAAGTTAAATGTAACGGGTGAGAAAATTCTTCCGACCCATCTATGCGGAATTTTTCAGAGTAATTCCTTTCAAACATGTTTCAGTGTATGTTGACAGGAAAAAAGGTCCACTCATGTAGGACTAACCTTGTTTAAAAAACCATGTCTAACTTTAGTCCCCTTCAGATACCATCCAATGACTTGAAATATCTTCACGGGTGCGAGTACAAGCATGGTGTCCGAAAGTCTCACACTTGGAGAAATTTTTTCAATCTCTAAATGCCATTCTTACCGATCACCGTCATCTGCCACTTAAGGTGCCAGTGAGAGATTTTTGATGGTCACACCCAAATATGGTGTCATAATAGTAACTCAAATATAGATACCATGCATATAGATTTCTTACCTTGTATTTTTCTACAGAAATGTCTTAAAAGAGAAAAAAAAGTGATTTTATTTGCTTATATTTTCAATATAAAACATAGACTGAAATACGAATAGAACTTTCACAATTTTTTACCAAATCTACATTTCTCAGCTTAATTCTTTCCATGGGGATATTTTTGATGGACGATTTAACATGATGGGCAAAAAAATCAGGTACTTCTCCTTTCGATTTTTACAAGGACACCTGATTTGTGAAATCCTCTTGTTGCCCTTTAATCTTGAGTAACACAATATCATTTTATTAGTTAAACCCAAAGTTTTAACAATCCGGTTTGTCCCCTGTCAACGGGGTGGCCAGATACAACCTCACACTCAGCAATACTGGCTGTGTTAGTATTATTGGAGCAAAAAGATAATTGACCGGATGCTTTTCCTGACGCCAATCCACAGTTTTCGTCGGTGGGCCTAGCCTTTGGGCAACCGATGGCCAATCATATAATAATAATATTAGTACCACACTTATATATCGCAAACACAACAATGTTGCCCTCAATGCGCAAGGCCATATTATTACGGCTGCATCAGGACAAATCCGTCAGAATCATGCATGTCGCTGCTTCATTTATGTGTGCTGGCTGGCCAATTTAGCGCACTGCTATTAGGACTTAGATTGTGATATCCGCCCCTAACACTCCCCATATTTCCGCTTGGTGACGAGGCAATGAGACAGTTCATCTTGCCCAGGGACAACAACACACTTTGACTTCAGCGGGCTCGAACTCACGAACTTAGGGTCACGAGTCCTGCGCTTAGTTCCTTGCGCCAACACGTGCTCATCATACCAGGCAGCAGGTGCTTGATGGCCGCCAAATGCTCTCCAGAGCTGACGCCCTGTAGGTAGATCTTCTTGTTCATTCTACCCGGGTAACCAGCTACCCTCCTCATCAGATTTAGAAAATCGATGGGTGAGGGTTTAGCCGCCGACAACTCGGCCCCTGGGATGTAGTAGCTGGTTACACAGGATACCAGTAGCAGGCCCTAAAGGAATCCTGACCTGACCTCTCACATGTATCGTTTTAGTAGACATTAACATGCAACTGCGCAAAAATCGCAACCTTTGTTTTAAATGGGGACACTCTTCAAAATGCTATAACTATATTACTTTAATGCAGTGAACTATCTAAATGAACAGCAAGGGGGGATTTTTTTTTTTTACGTTGGGAGTATATTACTTAAAGATGAAAACCTGCCAACTCACCTGGATTTTTTAGACCAAGCACTGAGTGCAGCAAACTCAACATTGTCTAGCTGTAGACTGTGTACTTGATTGATGTATTCCACAGTGCAGGTTATTAGGTCCATCCTCCAGCCCCAGAGGTCACCACTTCATCCACGCTCATGACAAGTCCATCAGCATAAACGGATCTTATTTGTGCCGACTAGGTCAAGGGATCTGTTGATAATAAAATATGGGCCGCATTTTCCAGATAGGTCCTCCAGTAATGAAGTACTACATGTAGTACAACTAGTCACATGCAGAAAAAGTCAAGGTGGTTTCATCAATAAAAGTCCACCCCTTTGTTAATAAATTCGGTTTCAAAATAGTCTTTCTATCATGCTTGAACTGAAGTACGTGGCATTCAAGAGGGCGTGTCTGTTCGAAAGCTTGTCGATTTGGCCTAGTAGCTAGTACAACACCAAAATGAATTATTTATTGACAGTACTGTGTAACATGATAAGCATAATATGATCCGTATACATCCAAGAACTTCGCCGGCATGTGGTTTTGTTCAGAAAGTTTACTGCCGCAAAGATTAGCTACAATGTATTTTTGCAGAATTTCAATATGGCTTCCACATAGCGTGGGCTATAGTATGTTCCGTATTTTTTGCAAATATGGACATTACTGGAGAGAAGAGATTACACACAATGAATTACAGAGCTTGTGTTTCACACCATGTTACACAGTTTCCTTGAGGACACAGAAAGTGTGTTTGCTGGATTACGCTGTTTCATTTAGCTTTCCGCAGGTTTTTGTGTTGTTAAGAGCTCGCTTAGCACGAGTTGGCTTATTATTAAATACCTGTCATAAAAGCCTCTATCCTAATAACTTCTTTCTTACCTGTATGCTACTCTAAGAACACTAAGAACAAGCAAAACAAGCTTTAAGAGTGCCATCTGGTCCTGCATGTTGATCGACTTGAAACCCCGCACCTTCTTGCCTGCTTCGTCCACTGAATTAATCATGCGGGCATTTCTTGGTATCCAATACTTTTTCCATCATTTTCCAATCGACTTCATATCTTGTGGATCTGGTACCGTCCTGTTGAAGTAACAAATGAGCCAAAGACTTGTAGCGTGTTATAAACCCAGTGAAAAGAAATAAGCTGGAAAATAGTCCATTTCCTCGTTTTAAATCAGTAAAAATACATTGGTCCCTCGGACCGGCACGCATGTGTCCGCCTGCCATCGCTGTTTGTTATGAAGGTCGCATATGACCTGTGACCCCGTGGCATGTGTTTTTGACCACAAATCACAAACGGAGATCCAATTGTTGCATGCCCTATGACTCCGTTTGGTTCAATTGAACTTCAACTTTTCAATTTAGGTCAATTTTTACCTTTCATTTTCATTCAGAGCCTATCTTCAACTTTAACCTCACAATGACCTTTGACCTTGGATGTGACCTTTGACCTCATCAGCAATACGGATCCATGTTGCATACATCTATGCCTCGATTTTGGGTTAAAACCTCGAGGAGCGTATATTACAGGCATTTAACCCTTTTTCCATCAACAACACACATACATTAACACCAGAACTACAGTGGACAAAGTGACCCTATGTGTCCTTCTGCCTTAAAGCAGGCACCACAAAATTAGTGACAAGAAAAAATACCACCATTTTCCGTGTTACCACTAGCATTTCCTCAAGGCCTTGTTGCTTTATTTTTTATTATAGTAAGATTTCCTACAGTCCCCTGCGTACAGCCTGCTGAAAACAATGGTTGATATTCTGAAGGGAGACTAACTTTAGACCTGGGTTTGTAACCATGTTTATCCTACAAGAGGGGACCTTTTTTTTCTTACAACATGCTAAAAGTGTGCTGTATGGTTAAAAATTCCTCATTGATGGTCTGCAACAGCCCATCCCATGAGGAATTTCTCACCCATTACATTTAACTTCCAGTATTTGAAAGAAAAAAGGTCCCCTCTTGTAGGACTAACCGTGGTTTAAACCCGGTCTAAAGTTAAGTCTCCCTTTCAGAATATCAACCGAATGTGGTTGTCTCACTCTGTCATGGAGGTCTCTTGCACATCGCCTTCCCACACATTTATTTTGTGTGTTTTTGTTTTTCTTTATTTTGGGGGATAATACTTCTCAAACTTTCCTGGGAACTGAATGGGCAATTATTAAGGCAAGTCTGTGCTAATGCATTGCGGTCAACAAATGTGATGCTACCGGTCTGGAGCATGTTTTATGTTGGTTACTGTTGGCAATTCGTCTTGTGGTTGCCAGATAATGTTGGCACGAGCACGTAATACTTTGACACACTATTCTTGCACATACTAGCCCACCTATTTTGCGCAAAGACCGCCTCGCTCCTCTCACATGCGAGGCTTCGCCCTCAACACAACCCACGCACCTCCGGCGATCCGGGTTGAGGCGTCTTTGACAAAGACTAATGTTATTCCTGGTCTTAAAGGTCCATGGTCCTATCGCTGATAACCCGCCCCATGGACCCCAGGATTTTATCCGGAAGTAGTCAAAATTTTGGTATTGAAGAAAAGCTTTTTTTTTTTCTCATTTACCCCTGTGAAATCTTATGGCTAAAGGGTGTATGGTTTGATTGTTATTGTGTGCGAAAATATGCCCCATTTTTGGTCGACCAATACTATTTTACACGGTACTCTCTAGATGTAAACAAATCACATTTTTTAGCTCCTCTCACTTCCACACAGTCAAAATTCAGCTCAGCTCCAACTTTACTGAATGGGGTTTTAAAGGTGAAGCCATTCTATTCAAGATGAAAAAAAGCGGCACTGGCACATTTTCCCAAAATATGAAATTTCTTTCTTCAATTTGCTCCCAAATATAGTCTAGGCCATTGGGAAATAGAGATACACTTTTATTACAACACAACAAAGAACATACCTCAAAAACAGATAGGGACGTTAATAAGAGGTTAAAGACATCCAAGAAATTTGTAAGGCTAACTTTTAAGTTTTCCATAACTTTAAATCAACAAAATGTGTTATTACATGAAATCATAGATTCTTACTCATTGATTTAAGACCCCAGGTCAATGCCCGGGGGACCACTTGCTCATGACAAGGGGGTATCATCCGTTTCCAAGCAATCACAAAAAGCACCTAAATACGTATTTTCTAAGCTTTTGAATTTGTCCCCCTAAACACTATAGCAGCGCAATAGCTACCAAAACAATTAACTTATGGAATTTGTGCCCCTAATCAAGTATCAGTAGCGCAACTTTGCATACCAAACAATATTTTTCTTTTTTCCTTCTTATTCCCTACCCTAAATAAGTAATTGATCTTGGTGCTATTATTACCCCTTTAATATTATAATATACTAAAAACCAACCACCACAAAAAAAACCCAACCCCAAAATCCATATATTGTTGACACCAGAGGCTTGTCCTGAGAGCTTGGTGTATTTCGAAATATCTGGGGAAAGTTCATTTTTGTAGGTGTTTACTTTAAGAGAGCATTTGGCCATGATCAACGGTATAACAATAAAAATTAGTTCCTGCATGTAGGTTTTTATTTGACTAATCCTAAAATTAGTTCATGGAAGGTCGTAAGCGGCACGGGGTGGTGTCGCGAAAATCTTGAGTTATTTAGTTTTCAAGACTTTCCGATGGGCTAAAGGATCCGGAGAATTCGCTTTAGAGAACGTTATTTCTGCAGCTTTCCGCATTTGCAGCTCAGCGATAAATCGGCATTTTTTTTCCTTCCCTGAAAATTGCGAATCTTCCTCCGCGCAATTATGCACCCAATTTTATGTCCCAAAAGTTATTTTTAAGAAATTATAAAACCTAGAATTTACTGACATTAATAATATAATGATTTTTTAAAATTGCTACCACATTGTCCTTTTCATGGGTTAAGTGATATATAACAATTTTGTAGGCCTATCAAAGGGAGGGCATCCGACCTAGTGCCGGGGAGCTTAAATTACTTTGCCAGCACCTTTTATTACACCTTAAAACATGTAAGGTGCCTGCACCTACATTTTTTGCTGGATTTCCCCGTGGATTCTCCTCCCTCTGGTTGCCCCTCCTCTCGGTGCCGTACTTACCTCCTTTCCATCTCCAGTTCGCGTAAATTTTTCGCAACCCAGTTGGCTAGGATAGGTGAATCAATCTGGTTGGCCTCGAAATATGGTCCAATTAGTTGGTTTGGCAGGTTGGCTTTATGGCTTGTTTGGGATACTACGTTTCTGATCCCAATGTAGGATTTAGAGCCGCCTGATCCTCAGGATAGTCACGACTCAATCAGTGATGCCTAATCTGGGGTACAGGACACAGATCCTAGTCAGGCGTGAAGGGTGCAACCCCACACGGACATCCGGAGATGGGGGAGGTTGTCCTCAGGAACTCTTTCCTCACAATGGAGAATTCATCCTCCACCTCTCCTTTTGTCTTGCAACAACAGTGTGGGTGCCAACTGGTGCAGTGACTACTCATTTTCCTTCCTTTATCTCCTTTATTGGGTTAAGTAGGGGCTCCAGAGGTAATACTTATGTCAAACCAACTATGGTGAAATAGTAACTGCTGCTTGTAGTTGGTTCGTGTGTGGCGAAAAAAAGGCTAGGGACCATCCCTGACCGAAAGGGGCCACTGCTGCCTTGCAAAGTGTCACCGTGAAAGACAAAGGCTAATGGACCTTCCCCAAACAAAAAGGGGTGCGGATACTGGCGATCCCGCTAACTATTTACTAATTGACAATTAGTTCACAACGTAGCCCAGGGTTGAAGCCCCTGATTTAAAGTTGTGCCTTCCTAGTCAACATTGGTCCGATACCAAATAAGCATGATGGGTTGGTCCTAAATCCTACTACTGGACGGCCCAACCCTGATATTGACAAAGACATGGACAACTTGTTAGACGCAAAAATGCTTTCATTCACCTTCAATCATTGCCATTTAATTTCCCAGACACTTTCAAAACAACAGCCAATAAAGAAGAACTGGTATATAAAGCAGCAACTGTATGATCTCGATGTCATCTGCATACAAACACCAGCATTGGTGCTCACCGTGAATCTCTACTACAGGAGAATCTCCTGGATATGCACTTATTACAAATTACGCCTCTGCATGGAAAACAAGAGAAATGCAGCTACATGAGGCGTGGGGTTTCTTTTATCACCAAAGGCTCTCAGTCATGGTGCCAACCTTGTCAACTTAATGAGCGCATCTTGAAGCTTACCTTACAGGCAATCCTGAAAACAACAGTCTTTGCTGTTTACAAGCCCCCACACCGACTATCCAGAAGAAACTATCTCTCACTTTTAAACCATGAAACTTTCGCACTGGCCACCATTACCGTTTCCAGCCCCACAATCTTCTGTACTCCCTGGAGATTACAACGCTCAGCTTGGGCCTGACGACTCGCTGTTCACTTGCAACAACGATTCTAACGAATGAATGGTACATGAAGGACTTTCATTGACAATTTTACCTGGTGCCACTAAAAATACCAAATTCCCAAAATCATTCAGGTAGACTGTGGACACAACACCGACGCCCAAAAGGAGAACTTGTCCAACTGGACAATATTCTGGTCAGAAAGAGGTGGATTGACAGCATTAAGAACTCTAGAACCTACAACACTTTTTGAAGCTGTTAATTCTGATTCACAGAATTGTCCTCTTGTCAGAGCCATATAAGGTTCTTCCAAGTAAACACCTCCCCAGAGATCCTCCCCTGAAAACAATATACTGGAGGAAGGTAGTGGGGGATACAAATCTTTGTGAGTATACTGTAGCAGTACATAACAGTTCAAACACTCTTGTTTGATTGAAGCTTAAGACAAGAACTCCAGCGCAGAATATAATGTCCTCACTTCAGCCAACAAGAAATGGCATTGGAGATGCTACCTAGAAAAAGAAAGAAGACTACTGCCTTTGCCCTCAAACGACAAAGTCCGCAAAGCCAGAGAAAAACTGTAGTCTGCAGCCAAGAGCACCGTCCTAAATCCACCAGAAGCTCTCCGAAGCAAACCTTGATGCTGCTAAGCTGCACTTGATGACGCTTTACAAATGTTGGTGTCTTGAGGGAGCATGTTAAGTCCCAAGGGCTTGAAGCACTTGAACGCCCACAATCTTTGAAACAAGCATGCTGGCTGCCTGTGAGCCTTTAGTGAGCTGACCGTAAAAGGCTACCCACCTCAAGAAATCAAATGTGAAACAACTGAAGAGCGCCTTTACAAACCTGGTTTCAGCACTTTGTTCTCTACTTGGCAAGCGAGTTCATAATAACACTAACCTTGATGAACCGTTCTTCAATCACAAGATAGCAGACACCTTCCCATCCAGACTGGACCCTTTCACTATGGATGAGCTTCAGATCTGCCTGAAAAATGAAGACACCAAGACACACCCTGGTCCCCCGACAACATCCTGCAGTAGTCTGGAAAACCACTATTCCATGATTCAACTGTTAGAATTTTGGTAAATATACACCTACATGGGAAACAACCAGCTGGCCTTTTTCAACACTATCATCATTCCTCGACCAAAGAAAGGCGACCTCCAACAACCCCAAAACTAAGAGGATTAACAACTGTCACCACTGCCTCTAAGATCTACAACGCCATGCTGCTCAAACAAATCACTCCCACTATATCCCATTCTCAGACGGAACCAGAACTTTTTTCGCAAAGGCAGATCAACACTACCTAGATACTTGCCCTCAGAGGATCATAGAAATTGAGAATTCCAAGAGAAAAGTTCCAATTGTGTTCGTAAATTTTCCAAGAAAAGGCTTTTGACATGTTAACAGGATGTAATGCTTGCATATTCTCCGCCAAGTAACGGTGTCCCCGATGAGACTGTCAAGGCAATTGCATCATGTATAATAACCCTATAGCTTTGTGCAGACATTGATTGCCCACAAAGGAGTTCCTACACTACTGGAATCCTCCAAGGAGATACTCTTGCTCCCTACTTCTTTGTAGTCTTGGTTGAATTAACATCCTCAGACAGAGTCTTGACATCATGAACGACAAGGCTCACCATCAAACCCAAGCGTTCCAGACGTTACATGGGTTCACATCCACAGACCTTTGACTATGCAGACGATCTAGCCCTAACAGCTGATCTGATATGTGGTGCACAAGATTTCCTAACATCACTTGAGAATTCCTGCACAAAGTCGTCTACATCTAAATGCCAGAAGACTGATATAATTACTGTCAATGAGGAAGACATCATAACCTGCTGCCAGCAGATGGTACCACCTCAAGAGGTCAAGGACTTCAAGTATCGAGGGTCCTATGTTGCCGACAGCAAGAAATACTTCATGTCACGCAAAGGATAGCTTGGAATGCCTGCAATAAACTAACTACCACACCACTTATGGCATCTTGTAATTCCCCTTCAACCAAGCTGAAATTCTTTAGAGCCTTGTAGAGAGTACCCTGTTATAATGGATCTGAGACCTGGACCATGAAGAAAGAGCTACCGTATAGACTAGAATGGCACCTACACCACTTCTTATGACGAGTAACAAAACATTCCTGGGATCCTGGATCCCTGTCCTGGCGCAGCACAAGATCACCACACAGCTAATTGATATATCCCTCCAATTTCATCTTCTTTTCCCCAACGCCGTGCAACGATTTGCCGGTCACTGTCATCGTGCGATTGACCAAGTAGTCTCAGGCGTCACGTGTTGGAAGTTACCATACCCAAACAGAGGTTGGTCGCCCTTTTAACGACATGCTGTGATTGCTCGAGACATCCCGCAGGATCCTCTGACATCCCCAACCTAATGACAACCAGGGCCATTTGGCGGCTACCAGGTGAACAAGCAGCTTCGGCTGCGTCCTGTTATATAGATAGATAAGATAGGCCTCTGCGACATAATCAGGCAATCACAAAAGGAGTCGTCAGTTCTCAATCTCAACAATAGGCCTGTAACTAAAAATTCATTTGTATGGTTCTTTATACCCAAATTACACCACCGCGCGTAGCGCGGAATTATTTTGGAAATTTAGGGATTTGAATGCACAAGGTTTGGAAGGCAAGTACAGACTTCCGGAACAACTTTTTTAATGCTGAAATGAATATGGAACCTAAATGCGTAAGTCCTCTTAGGAATATAAAACCCTTTTTCTTGATTTTGGGTGTTTTTAGACCCTTTTTCACGTTACGTACGAAACGGGCCTGAATCCCTGAAAAAACTACCCCCCTTTTTACTACTGGATTCTTGGACAACGGATATACCCCCGTTGTCTATGAAGACTGAATACCCCGGGGTTTGCATGCCATGGAATTAACTTCTGACATTTGTGTTTTCGCATGTTAAACACCATTTTTTTGTCGTCGCTGAATTAATGACTCCACAGTCATTCCATTTAGTATAAAATGTTCTGTTAAGGTGGTTGTTTCCGATTTATGTGTATTGTGTTCGCTACTTGATATGAAAGCCTTGCACTTGCACATACAACCCCATCAAGTACCGTGGGAAACAAACTTCGGGTTTTGATGGTAGAACGCAATAATGCATGTTGCAAAGCCCTATCATACTGTGGCTAATAAGTGGTTAACCACTAAACTGGCTTATTTTTTGTTTATATCTTGGAATGAAAATGGATTTCGAAGGGCTCAAATTTCAGGCACGACAATGACAAAATACGGCCTTTCATCTGATATCAAATTAGAATACTACTGTCCGGGTAACATCATAATCAGGGGGGTGCCAAAGACGATCGTAACACCCCCTTTAACCGCATAATGGTTCTGATTTGGCTTTAATCATTTCAGGTAGGGCTAGTTATAAAAGCTTACAGTCCATGCAAAAACATTACTTTTTGAAAAATCTTGAGGGCGCATATTTTCAGATGTGCCATGTCTCTTTAAAGCATGAAATGGACCTATAAAACCATTTTCAATATTCTCTAAAGTGCAATGTATGGGTGGTGGTTTGATTCATGGTTTCTGAACAAGCACATCCCTTAATTTTTTTCACCTGTTATCATACTTTCACAATATATTGAAAGACAAAAGGTCCATCATAATAGACTCCCTTTAGGGAGCGGTCTTATTATTCCGGGGGAATGGAGGATTTTCAACCTTTGTTTTTTTTTCGGCAAAAATTTGTCCGCGTTCCCCCCATCGCTTCGGTTCAAAAGTTTCACACTCCCCCCTTGATTTCCCCCATTTAAAAATCACACATGTTCCCCTCCTCTTGTTGTGAAAAATTTCACATTCACGTTCCCCCTCTCTCTTACAAAAATTTTTTCGGGTTCCCCCCTCAAATCACCCATTCCCCCCCCCCTGGCGTAAATAATGACCTCCTCCCTTAAAGACCATTTAAGATTCACTTACCAGCCCTCCAGGGGCTTCCCAGGAAGACCACTCCCATTGGCCTAGGGGACTCTGAGTGTGGGGCGGCATCCAGGAAACGGCGGTGGGCATCCAGGAAATGGCGGTCCACCTCTGGCTGCCATATCTCCCGGTAGGGGTGGCCCTGGCACATTTACAGATGGTCCTGGCCTAAGCTCTGGTTTAGCATCCAGTAGACCCTGTATGACTGCTTGCATTTCTGTCGCATCATCCTTAACCACTTCAGTCTTTACAACTTGCTACAGGAATATAATGAAAAGTTACACCAAGTAAGGACACCATTGCAAAAGTAATGGGAAGGGGAATTCACTCTTGGCCACAAAGTATTCTTGGGTATTTCATGGTCAAAATACTCTGTGATGGTCAACGCAGTACTCTATGTGCACTCTTCATGAATGTGTAAAAATACTGTAAGTAAACTTACATGATCCCCTGGCACATGACCTCTGACATTGGTATGACCTTTGACCTCAGTAGCATATGAAGGAATCCCTATTGCACCTTGACCCCAAGTCTTATTTAAATCGGACTTAAAACTTTTCGAAGGAGACGCAAAAAACGAAAACCTAACCATCGAAAACCTAACCAAACTGGAACACACACACACACACACATACATACGGACATTCGCACCCTCGCAATATCCCCCTCCACTTTTCAAGCCAGGGGGATAAAAAGGGGCAAAGCCATCTAAGATCTGCCACTGGCAAACTCGCGCTGTTGTCATAAGCCATAATCATCCAATCAGGGTTCAGTAAAATCACTTCACATCTACAGCGGCTCAGAAGACCTTCCCAAGTACCTTTCCACCTACAAATTCGTTTTTCTGTGCCACCGGGAACCTCTCAAAGCAATAACACGTAATCATAGTTCCGCACAACAAACGTTCCTTGTAGTTAAAATTTCAACGTTCCTTGTAGATTATCGAGAGCTGTGGCTTAGTCTATGGGCTCAATTTCTACGGATAGTATATGAACGATCAAGAATGGTTCTCGTTGCCATACCGTACCTTTTTTAAACAGTAATTTTTCAATATTTTCTTCCTCATTCTTGAGATTTCTTCTTTAAACCAGCCCAAAGCAAGTATATCAGCAGTAGGGCATTTAGAGCATATGATTGCGCAAACAGGAGTTTTGGTGTAACGGCCGCCAGCGGCATAATTAAAATACAGCGTGTAATATGATACTACTTACATGACTTACGGATCACCAGCCTGGTATCACAGCGTCGTTGTTAACAATTTTGTTAAACTTTTGGATACTTTTTCGCCACACTGAATTCCTTACCCTTTAAAGAATAAATTTCTAAGTAAATACAAGTTTCAGTGAATCTATTCACATTTTTACTTAACATTGAGTTTGTGGGTAGCCGTTTTGTACGCACCAAACAAAGAAATGGAACCAACATTGGTGCATTTTCGAGTCATATACAGTTTGCTCGCACAGGTTTTGGGTGCGGGCTTCCGTGCTGCTGTGCCAATCATGGTCCGACGGCAATGCAAAATACCCACAAATGTTTCCCTTTTATTAAAGGTGCAAAACGAGAGATTTCACCTATCAGGTGTCCCTAAAAAAATCAAAGTACTAATTTTTGCCGTATTTGAAAGCTTTCTATCAAAATATCCCATCCGAAAGGATTACTCTGAGAAATGTATCTTTTGTACAATTGCAGGGGGGCAAATACGAAATGCAGAGCCTATGTTTTTACATTGAATAATAAGCAAATCAAAATCCCTTTTTTCTCATTTTCCTTTTTCTCTCTTTGAGACATTTCTGTAGCAAATACACGGTAAGAAATCTGTTTAGTGTTCTATCTTATGAGATTACTATTATGGCACAATATTGGGTGCCTCCAAATCTCTCGTTGTACCTTTAAAATCAAAATCCAGTGTGAATTAACTGGGAAAACCTATTAATAGCTTGGTAAGTGGAAGTATCATGTCTCTGATTGCTATTTATCAATTATCCATAATAAATATTCAATCAGATTAACCAGTGTTACCTGCATTGGGTTAAAGGTTCAACGAGAGATTTCACATCTAGGTGTCCTAATTTCGCTTTTTTTGCCCCTGAGTGCAAAAGCTCTTCCCCTTCACATCAAAAATATCCCATCTGAAAGGGATTAAGCTGAGAAATGTTTTCTTTGGGGTAGCAAAAAATTGTGTAAATTTCTAATTCGTATATAAGCAAATACGAATTCAACCTATGTTTTTACATTGAAATATAAGCAAATCAAAAATCGCCTTTTTTCTCTCTTTTAAGACATTTCTGTAGCATAATTACAAGGTAAGAAATCTTATTGAGTGTAATTATTTGAAATTACATTATGACACAATATTTGGGTGTCTCAATCTCTTGTTGCACCTTTAAGCTATGGTTCATCTAGCAAACAGAAATAATAATTCCAATTCAAAACAATAATTATGCTATATGAATCGGGAATTTCATTCTAAACAGGATCTGCTGAGCCACAAGTGGGAGGTTTATTAACATCTTGACTAACCTGGTCGGCTTAATGTAAATAGGATGACTGCTGTTATTCCTTGATTGGCCTTGATAATTTCAAACAAAATTGCTGTAAAGCGGCATGGCACATTTAAAAAAATATGAAATTTCTTCATTTGCTCTTCAAATGTATAGTTAGGCCATTGGAAGAACAGAAGATATATTTACACATTAAAATAACATACCCAAAAACGATAGGGACATTGATATGAGGAATAAAGGCATCCAGGTAATTTGTAGGCCAACTTTTAAGTTTTCCATAATTTAATCAACAAATTGTGTATATTACATGAATATTTTGACTAGTAACTCACGATATTAAAACCACAAATGTACGACCGTCAAACGTTTGCATAGCGTGGGGAATCATCATGCATACGGCGTGCAGGTTATCTGTGTTAAAAAAGGCATTTTCGTCGTAGTGAATTTAAACGTCACCGGCGACGTTAAAGTATAAATATCGTTTTGGTTACCCATAGAAGCTGATTTGGTCTTAATCTTTCGGGTGAGGATTTGTATTAAAAGCATTAACCCATGCAAAAATATCGATTTTGAAAAAAGCTGAGGGCGCACGATTTTTCAAATGTGCCAGTGTCTCTTAAGGTGAAATTTCCGAAAACTGGTGCATTGTGGGATTGTACATGTACTTGATACACCATATGGGTTGTCACAAGCCCACAGTCAAGACAAGACATTTGTGGTTTATGAGGAAATATATTTTACATCTACTTACATTCCTTGTGTGCCACGATGCTTTCTAGCACTCACATAGCATCCTCTGGAGATAAAACCCCTATCCCTACCAAAAACCCACTTAACTCAATGAGCTGAGGTTAGGAAAAATGCACTAAGTCCCAAAAGCATGCGATGACGTCATTGTACCAACACTAATTATGGGCACGAAATCGACGACTCATTGGCTTGCCACCCGGGCTCATTGGAATGAGCGCCGGAGGCCCCGGGTTGGAATCCCTCCAGGGACGTCCAATCTTATTTAGCTTCTATCCCTTTCTTCCCCCCTTCCTTCCTCTCTGGAAGATAGAAACTAGAAACCAAAAGGCTGTTAGGGTTAGCTAATGAATACTACCATGGGAGATGATTGAGTTGTTGGGCTTTGATATTTCTGATGATGAATGTTGATGAATGGAGTCCCCATCTGAACTCCACACGGGGTTTCTTTTTTGTTCTGGTTTAACCACCTGGGGCTCTGTCTTCTCGCACACGCTTTAGGTGTAACCAAATATGGAACTTCTTGATTAGTAATTATTTCAGCAGCCATTTTGAATATCTTTTATAACTCTTCAAAGACTAAGCCCCCCCCTTGATAAAGATGGACTTAACTTAAAAAATTATTGGGGTTTCGCTAAGGTTGATTAAAAGTGTACAATGGTGCCCTGATCTTTCTCTTCAATTTGGAATTATTTTTGGACCAAAAATTCACCCCTCACCACGAAAATCAATCAATATAAAATTGAGGCACAAAAAAAAGTTTCACTTTCCCTGCATAGGATTTCACTATACTGTGACATGTATCTGGATGACATCCATGATAAAATGAGTAAAATTAAATAAGGACAGGCATGGTAAACAATTTGTTATGAATTGATTAAATTTTAATTGTTTCTAAATAATGAAAAATGCTTCACACAGACCAATTTTTGATACAGATTATCCCTTGAATTGTCTCATCTGTGGATTACACAAGTTTAACAGTTTTCTTCAGACTTTTCTGTCATGTTTTCTTGATGCATAATTTAATGGGAAATTAAATTAATTAAAAATGTTTTTTTTTTTTTTTTTTTTTTTTTTAAGCTCAAACAAACAGTCAATGCTGTGCAAACTTGCATTCAGTTCAGTAATGGGTTGGACCTCCTTCATTGTCGACAACCTCAATGCAACGGCGCCGCATGGTGTTGATCAGATTGGTGGCTCGTTGTTGGGAGAGTTTATCCCATTTCCGTTGAAGGATACGTTGCAACGTTGTAGCGTGGTGTCATCATTGACCTTCTTGTCTGCCCTTCGCTTCAAGTAGTCCCAAAGGTGTTCAATGGGGTTGAGATCTTTTGAAGGAATTTGAACCAGTGTCTTGGGATGTAGGGCTCATTTCATTGTATGAATGTAACAGGGTTTGTCATAGGGGTTCCTCACATTCAATTGACAAAAGTCACCCAGGCTGAACATTGTCCTTGACAATTTTAAAACATTTTTAGCAAAAAAAGTCTTGTCTTTTAATTAAATGTAGGCCTAAAGTTATGGCACAGGAATGGCATAAGTGTGAATATTGAATGCATGGAATCCCTATGCAGGAAAAGTGCAACTTTTTTTCATGCATCAATTTTCATAAGTGATTGATTTTCGTGGTGAAGGGTGAATTTGTGGTCCAAAAAGTAATACACACTGAATGAGTAAAAGATCAGGGCACATTTTACACTTTAAGTCAACTTGGGGGGCCTGATAATTTTTTAGTTATGTCCATATTTATCAAGGGGGACTTATTTCTTTTCAGGAGTTTTATGATAAAACCAGAATTGCTGATGTAGTGCATGTTAGTCACCATTGGGTACTGGTTCAAGCCTTGGCTCAAGCATAGTCCGAACTATGATATGCCATACGTTTTGTGTTGTGATCAATGTGATGATCAGTGGCTCCTACGTAAAGTTAGGATGAGCCAGTTGATCTGGCAACCATCTTATTCTAACATGCACTACATCAATCAGCAAATTGACAATCATTACATATTGAAATCAGTGCAATTCTCTTTTCTGCATGACTAATTCTGGGACTAATTATCCTTCTCTCGCTAGGGTTTACTGCAACTTTTAAATACCTGGGTGGGTTCAGTCAAGTGAGCATAACTTCAACCGATTGCCAAACTTGCTAGAAAAATATTGTACTCGTCTTCGACTCGTAAATATTTTTCTAGCTCGTGCAATATATTCTTGTATCGTACTTAAAACCATTACATAAATATTTGT
>JAMKCH010024167.1:0-40678 GCA_023653785.1 Ophioderma brevispina | reverse complement strand
GTTCCTAGTTTCCACTCTTCAATTTTTGTAGGTTCCTGGATCTACCGGTTCCATTTCTTTGTTGTTCCCAGTGTTTACTGGTTCCATTTCTTCATTGGTTCCTGGTGTCTACTGGTTCAATGTTTGTGGTGGTTCCTGGTGTCTACAGATTCTATTTCCTTGGTGGTTCCCAATGTCTACTTCTATTTCTTTGGTGGATCCTGAAGTCTACTGGTTCCATTTCTTTGTTGGTTCCTAGTGTTTACTGGTTCCATTTCTTTGGTGGTTCCCGATATCTACTGGTTCCATTTCCTTGGTGGTTCCTGGTGTCTACAGGTTCCATTCCTTTGGCGGTTCCTGAAGTCTGCTGGTTCCTTTCTTTGTTGATTCCTGAATATCTACTGGTTCCATTTCCTTGGTGGTTCGTGTCTGTAGCCTTGTTCAAGGCACTCTACCAACTTCATGAATTCCCTGGTTGCACATGTCTGATACAAATAATGTCACAGATCATATAAAAGGCAGAAATCATGCGAGGAGTGGAGCATATTCCCTCTCCCTAAAACTAAAGAAATAGCAATACCATGGTAAGAATTCATTCTATCAAGCACCTAATTTGATGGCTCCAATTCCACCAGGCCTATTGTTCCATGCTTGCAGCCTTCCACCAGGTCCTGTGTCATAAACTGGGGTACCTTTGTGTTACATGCCACCAAGTGTTGAAAATCAGAGGTCATGTGCTCTTAAGTGCTCTACCGTTTTTTCTACAAGTCTGACAATAGTAAAAGTATACATTTTCTGAAAGCTTATAATATAAGGAAAATATCTATTTCAAGTTTCAAGTTGATATACAGGGTTGTCCAAATTATATACAGGGTGGAACAAAAAAATACATGCTTTAAAACCTTTTAATGAAATTTAGCCATTTCTTCTTTACTAAATGCATTTTGACAAAAAGAGTAATATATTTGAATAGTGCGACGATGTAGCTTTAACACGATGTATAGTTTGTTTAGGTTTTACGTAGCATTAAAATATACAGGGTGTACCAAACACCTGTATGAGATAAATTGAAAAACACAATTATTCAAAGAATTTTGGCTCCGTATTTGCATATGAAGGCTTCAAAACAATTAAATGCTGAAAGGTTAAACAGTATTTATTGAAATCACACCATAATAACAATTGTAATTATACAGGGGTGGCATAAATATTATTATGCACCACATATTTTCTAATTCAAACAACCTACTAAGTCAGATCAAGTTAAATAACAAAAATGGGCTCTAAAATACACATTTAAAATGCATAGCAAAGCAATATTCCTTTCAAATATATAAAGTGATACTTATTGAGCATATAGGGTGGTACATAAATTTGTACAATTTCAAATAAATTGATGTACACATACATACATCATGAAATGTGCACAATGGGTCTGACCACAATTTTTTAGTTAAGTTTCCTTCTTCAATTATTCACTGGCCCTCACTTTAATGTTATAAAGATATGTAGCAGAGAATATTTTTATGGTCCTCCTTCAGAAGCAAGAGTTGGGGGGTTTTATGCTTCAGCAAAGAGTTCCAGCATAGAGTATATACAGTCTTTGGGCATGTGTGCAATTTTGCGAGTATCATTTACTGGGTACATAATAAATTACAACTATTTCTTGATTCCTTGAACCAGCAGCTTTTAAAAAATGTATATACTTAATGTATGTGTGTGGTTCAGTAAAGAAACTAAAATGTTTCTTGGTTTGACGTAAATCTGGTGTCTCCCAGTGGCCCCAGTGCCACCCTTGACAGGCTGGTTATAAATGTGGCCTTTGGGCAGTGTAGAACCATATAGATTATTTTTTACAAAATATAACATCATCTCTTTCCAATGACACCAAATATGCATGTTTACCTTAAGATATGACAGAAAAAATAACAAAATTAAAAACGGTATGCTGAAAAAGCACTATTCTCCATATACAGGCCCGCCCCCTAATCCGCCGCCCCCTAATCCGCATCCACCCTTGGCACTTTTTGTTTAGAAAGCCATAAAAAAAGAATGACTTATTATTTCTGAACAAGATTTGGCATGAGTACACAAGAATATATGAGCTTTAATTTAAGACCAAAATGAGCCATGTAGGTGAAGGAATTCTCAAGAGACAATGTTTTGAAATTGAAGTTACACTACAAAATGTAACGGTTCCACCTTTTTGGGTACCCCAGTATATGACACAAGACCACCAGCAAGTTTAATAAATTCCACTCAGGCAGAGCGCCTTGTTGATTCTGTAAAGCAAGCTTTTTCTTCTTTTTTTTTCATTTGCAAAAATTTGATAGGAGTTTTATACAGGTAAGATTAAAACCACAAAGCAATTTGAACAAGGCTGTCACCCTGAGTAGCATAGCCACTGCAATTTTGAAATTTGACTTTCAAAAATGTTCAAAATGAGAAAAAAACATTCAAGTAATAAAGAAATATAAAGGAATATAAAAGAAATGTGCATCAAAAATATTCTTTACCAACATTGGAATTTAACTTTCAAATTTTCACAGCATGTTCTTACATTGTAACAGACTCACAAATTGGTAAAAACTCAATTTTGACAAAAATCACCCATCACCTCATTTTTGCCTCTTTCTCCATTTAGAACCTTGCTCAATTCCACCTGATTAATACCACATGTATATAGTACTGAATTTGATTTTTTTAAATTAACTCAGGCAGAGCGCCTTGTTGATTCTGTAAAGCAAGCTTTTTCTTCTTTTTTTTTCATTTGCAAAAATTTGATAGGAGTTTTATACAGGTAAGATTAAAACCACAAAAGCATGTTGGTTCTATTTCTTTGGTGGGTTTCCTGAAGTCTACTGGTTCCATTTCTTTGTTGGTTCCTAGTGTTTACTCGTTCCATTTCTTTGGTGGTTTCCGATGTATACTGGTTCCATTTCCTTGGGTTCCTGGTGTCTACAGGTTCCATTCCTTTGGCGGTTCCTGAAGTCTGCTGGTTCCTTTCTTTGTGATTCTGAATATCTACTGGTTCCATTCCTTGGTGGTTCGTGACTGTCTGTAGCCTGGTTCAAGGCACCTATACCAACTTAATGAATTCCCCGTTGACAGTCTGATACAAATAATGTCACAGATCATATAAAAAGGAGAAATCATGCGAGGGGGAGTGGAGCAGATTCCCTCTCCCTAAAAACTAAAGAAAGAGCAATTACCTGGTAAGAATTCATTCTATCAAGCACCTATTTGATGGCCCAAATTCCACCTTGGCTATGTCCATGGACTGCAGCCCTGCCACCAGGTCCTGTGTCAAAAACTGGGGTACCTTGTGTTACATGCCACCAAGTGTTGAATTGAAAATCAGAGGTCATGTGCTCTTAAGTGCTCTACCTTTTTCTACAAGTCTGACAATAGTAAAAGTATGACATTTTCTGAAGCTTATAAATAGGAAAATATTTATGAAGTTTCAAGTTGATATAAAGGGTTGTACACAATTAATAAGTGGTGGAAACAAAAAAATACATGCTTAAAACTTTTAATGAAATTAGCCATTCTTCTTACTAAAATGCATTTGACAAAAAGAGTAATATATTTGAATGAGTGCGAAATGTAGCTTTAACACATGGTGGTATAGTTTTAGGTTTTACTTAGCATTAAAATATTTACAGGGTGTAACAACACATGTATGAGATAATATGCAAAAAACACCAATTATTCAAAGAATTTGGCTCAGTATTTGCATTGAAGGCTTCAAAACAATTAAATGATGAAAGGGTTTTTTAACAGTATTGATTGAAATCACACCATTATAAACAATTGTAATTATACAGGGGTGGCATAAATATAATAGCACTAAATATTTCTAATTCAAACAACCTACTAAGTCAGATCCCAAGTAAATAACACAAAAGTGGACTTAAAATACACATTTAAATGCATACAAAGCAATTTCCTTTCAAATATATAAAGTGATAACTTGATTGAGCATATAGGGTGGTACATAAATTTGTACAATTTCAAATTAAAATGATGTACACGTACATAACATCATGAAATGTGCACATAGGGTTCTGACCACAATTTTTTAGTTAAGTTTTCCTTCAATTAGCACTGGCCCTCACTTTAATGTTATAAAGATATGTAGCAGAGAATATCTTTATGGTCCTCCTTCAGAAGCAAGAGTGGGGGTTTTATATGCTTCAGCAAAAGAGTCCAGCCTAGAGTATATACAGTTTTGGCATGTGTGCAATTTTGCGAGTATCATTTACTGGGTACATAATAATTTTACAACTATTCTTGATTCCTTGAACCAAGCAGGCTTTTAAAAAAGTATATTTAATGTATGTGTGGTGGTTTGGTAAAGAAACTAAACTTTTCTTGGTTTGATGTTAAATCTGGTGTCCCCCAGTGGCCCCAGTGCCACCCTTGACAGGCTGGTATGTGACCTTTGGGCAGTGTAGAACCATATAGATTATTTTTTTACAAAAATAAAACATTCCTCTTTCCAATGACCACAACTATGCATGTTTACCTTAAGATATGACAGAAAAAATAAAATTAAAAAACGGTATGTGAAAAAAGCCATCTATTCTATAGGACTTAAATGTATGCAGGCCCGCCCCCTAATCTGCCGCCCCCCTCCGGCCCCCTAATCCGCATCCACCCTTGGCACTTTTGTTTAGAAAGCCATAAAAAAAGAATGACTTATTATTTCTGAAAAAGATTTGGATGGAGTACACAAGAATATGAGCTTTAATTTAAGACCGAAATGAGTCATGTAGGTGAAGGAATTCTCAAGAGGACAATTTTTGGAAATTGACGTTACACTACAAATGTAACAGTTCCACCTTTTTGGGTACCCAGTATATGACACAAGCCCAAGCCAAGTTTAATACATTCCACTCAGGCAGAGCGCCTTGTTGATTCTGTAAAGCAAGCTTTTTCTTCTTTTTTTTTCATTTTGCAAAAAATTTGGCTAGGAGTTCAGACAGGTAAGATAACAAACCACAAAGCCAATTTGAAAAACAAGGCTGTCACCCTGAAGGTATGCATAGCCACTGCAATTTTGAAATTTGACTTTAAAAATGTTCAAAATGAGAAAAAAAAACTTCAAGTAATAAAGAATATAAAGGAATATAAAAGAAATGTGCATCAAAAAATATTCTTTACCAAACATTGGAAATTTAACTTTCAAAGTTCACAGCATGTCTTAACATGTAACAAGACGCACAAATTGGTAAAAACTCAATTTTGACAAAAAATCACCCATCTCACCTCATTGTGGCCTCTTTCTCATTTTTGAACCTGCTCAATTCACCTGATTAAGACCACCTGTATATAGTACTCGGAATTTGATTTTTTTTTAAATTATCTGTCATATTTTGGCATTAACAGCTGTAATCAAAGGGATTTACACTGCAACTGGGTGAGACAGATGCAACACTGGTGTTTACATGACAGTCCATTGTTCTCCAACAACAGCCACAGAATTATTCCTATAGAAATGGATTGCCTGAAGCCATGCGTTTTGATGAGATGGGGATTCTCAGTGAACATACGCCAAAAATCGGTCGTCTTAAAATCGCCGGTTCATTTTAATAGGAAAAGCAATATAACATTTTCTGTTCACCCTAGTATATAAAAGTAGACATTTCTGAAAGGGAAATTTCCAAAGGATTCCAAATATGGCGACTTTTTAAAAGTTAGGGGAAGTGTGTTAATGCTCAGACTGAAAGCTTTTAAATAAATATACTTTTCCCTTATACCAATCTGTTATGGTTTTTCATTTTCACAAAGATGAACGAATTTAAAAATAATTACCTGAAATAAAATGCACTTTTAAGGTAAAAGTTATTGTTGTCTTAATTACTAGGGAAAAAAAAACCTGATCGAAGTATTGATATAAAACAACACCAGAAATAAATTCAACCTGCTAATTAACCTTGTATAAGATTTTAGGATGAGATTCGGGATTGGATCTATACACGATGAAATGGAACACATAATGGTGCACTCATCATGATTTCAACAAGTGTATATGTATGCTTGGGTCTTCCTGCAAGTCAACACTATATACAAAAACACTTTTCTTTTGGTACAAAAGGTTTTGAAGGTGTTCACTGAGGGGAATGGGTTTGGGGAGAGAAATCGGAGGAAGAATGGTTGTTTGGAGTTTCCGTGATGAAAATTAGCGAATGTATGGTTCAGGAAAGAGGAACAAAAGGAAAGTGCCGTTTAGATCAGGGGGAATGAGACAATAATTAGATTTGTGTTAGGGGGACAAGGGAAAGAAGAAAATTTCGGAAGAATTTTAAGGTGATTCCAGGAGAATTTTGCATCACAAGATGGTGGTTGGTGTGGTTGCAGATGTGGACAAGAGGAAGGTGAAAAATGTGGTGAGGAAGGTAGCGCTGGAGAGTACTAACATAGTTGGCAGTGGTGTTTGTAACCCACCTTTTATTTTTAACCACCCTTTTTTATGAAAAACACCCTTTAGCTAGTGGAAACGTATAAACCACGCTTTTTATAATCATTGGGAAATTCTACAGCGTCCACACCCATTGTTCTTTTTACCAATTATGTGTAGATAAACGTACAGAGTAAGATTCATTTTCTATTTTTGTTTGTCAATTAAAATCCCCTTGACCCAAAAAAATGCATTTGTATTTAAGGGGCACCTAACTTGTTGGATGTATGACACTTTTATTTTCAAATGGATGCATCATGGCAAAAACATGAATGCACAGATAGTAATTTGCATTTTATTATCAAGAAACCCACCCTTTTATTTCTGACCCAACCTTTTTACGAAACCACCCTTTATAGCAATAAAATACAGTATCCCACCCTTTTACCGCTTTTTAGAATTTTTGAAACCCACCCTTTCTAAAGTGTGGGTTACCAACAGTGTACTACTTACCTACTTAGATATGAACCTCGGACCTTCAGCACACTAGGCACTGTGCAGTGCTCCTTCTATACTTGCCCAATATCATAAAAAATAAAAATCAAGGAAAAAGTGGTTTTGTTCATTGTAAATATCATGATACATCACATGAACAAACAGCATTGTCGAATCGATCCTGCCCATTGTTGAAGATGGTTGACAAGCTACATGACATGCGTGAATGGCTTTCTCTCAATTCAGTGGCCTATCTTGTTAAATAACATTATTAGCCAGTAATTACTTTCTTTGTATTCTAGTGGAACTGTTCATGTCAATTTAAAGTAAACATGCTACTTTGCAATCCTATAGGGTGTTTTGAACCAATCCCATAATTCTCTGCAATGTACCTATATATACTGTACTACTAAACACATGTCAGCACTTCAGAGTATTGAAAAGTGCTCAAGAAGTTAAAAGACCACAAAACATTTCACGATCAGGATAAAAATTCCTTAAAGGTGCAACGGGAGATTTTGAGGCACCCAGATATTGTGTCATGATAGTAATTTCATATAGATTAGACACTCAATAGATCTCTTACCTTGTATTTGGCTACAGAAATGTCTTAAAAGAGAGTAAAAAGGTGATTTTGATTTGCTTATATTTCAATATAAAACATAGGCTGAATTTCGTATTTGCTCCTATACGAAATAAGAAATTTCACAATTTTTGTACCAAAGAAACATTTCTCAGCTTAATCCTTTCAGATGGGGATATTTTGGATGGAAAGCTTTACATCAGGCAAAAATAGGAATTTTCACATTTTTAGGGACACCTGTTATTTGAAATCTCTCGTTGCATCTTTAAGTACTTTGGGGGCTAAGATGAGGTAAAAGTCAAGAGTTTTTATGTATTAAGAATAGGATTTTTGTTGGATCACATGACCTTATTGAGGTGAAATTTCCCAAAACTGGTGCATTGTGGGATGGACTCAATTCACCCTCTGGTGAGTGACTGTCCTTGTGAGTCTGTAGGTTTTTCACTGAAAGCTGATGACAAACATTTGATGGGTGTACCCACTCATACTGATTTTCTTTAACCCTAACAGGCCATATTTTGTGAGCACTTACATGATATACCACAACATTTTAATTTGGGTTCTATATCTTTGTTAGCTAATTAGCATTTTGAGAGAATAAACTGAACTATTTCTTTATTGTCTGTTTAGGTTGCAGAAATCAAAAGGATCAACAACCTCATCAACGATCAGGACTTCCATGCCTTGACAAAAATCAAACTTCCTGTAAAGCGATACGGCTTGTTACAGGAAGTAGATGAGGAGAGGAGAAGACGCCCAGAGGCCTTAACTGCTGCAGCTGCCTTGACAACGTCTAGTGGTAGTCTAGATGAGGAACCTACCTCGCCTAGCGACGAGAGTGGCGAGGAACACTTGTACAGATTTATTAGTATACGAATGAAAGATGAAAGTGATAAGAAGAAATTTCTAAAGAGGATGGACAAGGACCTTCAAAAGATATGCCTGCAGACAAAAACGTCAAAAGATTCACTGGACGAGGTGACTAAGGAATTAACTATTCCCAAGTTTTATCCATTGAGTCGTGGTGAAAGTAACAAGAACTGGATGACCAACGTGACCTGTGATGTCACATGGAGGTCAATAGCGTTGATTATACTGGCAGTGGTAATTGGATCAGCTGTAGTAATATTAACCCTCCTTTATCAGGCAAATCAAAATAGTAGTTCAGATTCCGATATCCCACAGCCTGACCCGTAAACAGTGTGGATTTCCTCCAGCCCAAATTTTAAGAAATGTGGACAGTAATTGTTTTCTTAGATCCAGGGCTGGAAAAAATGCCATTTCCCAGGAACACAATTTAAAATTTTCCTCCAAGATTGCACAATTTACCTTCAAATCTTATGTATTTCTTTAAATTAAAGGACAAAAATTTCCCTCCCAATTTTAAAGTTTCCTGGGAATGTGGTTCTTGAGTTCCCCACTCTTTCCAGGCATGGTTAGATCTTCCATCACAAAATTGTGACATACACAGTATTTCTGTCCATATCATCAGAGTGCAAGATTAACAGCAATTTTTAAGCCAGTAAAATTTTGATATGTACATGTATGTAAACTCACTTTTCCTGTATTTCAAACCCATTTTATTTAAAATGTGATATCTGAAACCAAACTATTATTTTGAGTGGCCTAATTAAGTTAATTGGGAAGGTTACTATAGTCCATTTCTCTACCTCCATGCAGTGATGTCACAACCTTGACGCAGCCTTTACGCACGCGTCAAGAAATGCCGTCTTTGTGCGCACGTGTACAAACGCCCTCGTTTTAAGCCAGCGCGAGCAGTTTACTGGTGCGACCGTCAAATTTCACGCTGATGTCACTGCACGGAGGAAGGCAAATGAAGTATAGTAAAAGTATTTTTTCATCCATTTAAATACCAAAGCTGGATTTAGACTAAGTCCATTTTAGCAGAAATTAGGTTCAAGTGTAATTTTTTAAAGGTATACAAGAAATGTTCTGTCAACAAAAATTTTAATTAGCTATAAGCCTTTTTGTCATCTGCTTGCAGATTGACACAAAATATTATTCAGAGGGTGTTTTAAACCAATCCCATAATGCATTGCAGTGTGCCTATACTATCCTGTACTAAACACATGCCAGTACTTAAGGATAAACAAGTATCTAAGAAGTTTAAGAACCACAAGACATGTCATTGTTATGCTTAAAATTACCTAAGTACCAGTGCTTTGTGGGTGAAAATTAGTGTAAAAGACAGGTTTTTTTATGTGTTAATAGGATTTTTGTGGAATCACATAACCTGTTCCAAGGTGAAATATCCCCAAACTGGTGCATTATGGGATGGATTCAGTACAACCTTTGGGTATAACTTTGATAGTGTGTGTGTGAGTCTATGTGTCTTGACTGTTGTAAAAATGTTAATTCCACACTTATTGGACTCTTGTAGTCATTGACCGACGTGTATTTACTTCATACTTGGTACAAATGATAGAACATTTTGAACTCTAACATTTGACCATATTTGCATATTCATGTTAATGAGTACAATTAAATATTTTCTTCCATAAGCAGGGGTTTCTGCCTGATCTTTATGCATTGACTGATTAAAGTAAACCAATACTTGCTATCCCCAATCCCCATTTTACAATATCAGGGTTGAGATTAAAAGGCGTGCAAAAGTCTCTTTCTTTTCAAATTTAGCTCAAACTTGGTGAAAATAATCTTGTACATTGGGCAAACATGAAAGAAATCAAAATGAGGTCATGTGGGGTCAAAGGTCATCAAGAGGTTAACTTTATGTTTATGTCCCCATTCGCAAACTGTGATGATAGGCATTACATGTATTCTTTACTATAAGTGTCATTCCTCCATTGTTACCTGTGTGGAGTTCTGGTATCTTTGGGATTTTCAATGTTTTGAGGATATACAATGTGGTTCCAGGGTTTGATTTCCGGAAATCTACTTGTACCAAAATTTGTTCCAATAATATTTTAATGGGCATATTGCACAACAAAGAAGCCACTTTGCCATTAAATAAAGGCCAGGGCCATACGCAGGATATAATGGGGTGTGAAGTTTGAAAAGTTTAACTTTTTTATGTAAAAGTGGACCTACCGTAGCTCCTGGTCCTTTTTAGGACTCTGAGAACATCTCATTGCCATAAAGTGAACTCGCTTATCAAATTTTCTCAAAATATTGGGCCTCTTTATATTTAAAAAAATCAGTTAAAGGTGGACCTTTTTGCCTACATATGGGCCTGGTAATGCTTTGGGCAACAAACTAGATGAATGGATAATTTTTTACTAAGGGGGTGGGGCTAATATCATGCATCAAGACTAAATTACTACTAAAGCCCCCAAGTGTAGTCATCTAACATCTAATTAGCTGTGCACAGTTCGTATAGTTAGTGGAATTACAATAGCAACACAATTTTTGACAATCGGAATAGATTTGGATTAATTATTCCACATCCTATGCAAATTTAACAAAATTTCTTTATGGACAAACATTTTTCTTGAAACTTGAGTTCAACACAGATCTGTATGGAGATTTGGGCAATACAGGGTGCTATAAAATACAAATTGTGACTTTTGTAGGCCTATATGGCAAGAATCTCACAATGGATGCATTGGATTTTAGCTTTTTTATAATCTTACTTATATTACTTGTTGTCAAAACTGTGTCACCACTGCTTAAAAATTGTTAAAATAAGAGGTAATTTGCAGAGGGTCAACAGCTGTTGTTAGCTAGAGTGTCAAGTGGTGCAAGATGTTGACTATCCTTGTACTACTAGTACTAATGGACCGCTGCAGCTAAAGCCTAAATAGGTTTGCCGTTACAGAGGAAAAATATTACGGTTGGTGCGGGTCATATTTTTTTAGAGAATATCTCAATATTCACTCTAAATTATAACAAATACCTATACTACTATTTACAGAAGCTTTTTGTGTCATCTGAATAATTGCAGAAGGCACATAGGGATTACTAAGCTCTGGTCGTATGTGTCTGTTCTATTCGTGTGTGTGTCTGTGGTCAAAATGTTAACCCTTACTATATTGCATGCCGTAGAGTTCCGTAAGTTCTACGATGATTTAAAATCTTGGGTGTAACGGAGGGGCTGGTGGGGTGCCATGTTGGTGACCTCATGTTACCTGGTGAACCTCGTGTGACCTCGTGTGACCTGGTGACCTCGTGTGACCTTGGTGCCTCGTGTGACCTTTGGCCCCGTTCACAAACCGCTAGGGCAAGATGACACTCGCGGTCGGGGACTGCGATGTATTTTTTTTAAAGGCACTGTCAGAGATTAGCTAAATCAGAAATCGAAAAAATCATCCAAAAATCAGATTTGTGCATGTCGGTAACAGTATAGGTAGCCTACCATAACCTACAAATTATATGACCAAATCAACCGGATAAGGACGAAATCGATATTTTAGTCATTAAAGTGTCCGATCCGAACGGACACATACTACAACCTGAATCAATGGAGATTCGTATCTTTGAGCACTGCCGTTTTTCTTTCTCTTCCATTCCTGTCAATTCTTCAGCTGGAAAAGTAAGTTATGAGAATTCTACAGGCTTATTCTTCCTTGTAATCTATTCCTCCCAATTTCAAGTATTTGACTCTTCGGATAAATCGCTGATAGTGTCTTTAATTTTGTGCTAATTGCATAAATTTTGAGTCAGCGATTTTCTAGGGTCCTGTCCAGGTTACGAAAAACAAAACTTTTTTTTTACGAAACACTATTCAGTTGCTTCCAGATATTGGATAATTTATGCTGATTATGTAACTTTCACTTCAACTGTGGCCAATCTATATCGAGTATTTATCGGTTTTAATCAGTGGGCATTTTGAGCCATTTGGGATCCTAAGGAGGTCAAATTTAAACTGTAAGCTTAAATTACAAAAGTAGCTGCGAGTGTGCTACTGTGCTAAATGTTGACTTCAGGCAACAAATGAGAAAATGGTGACTTTTTGTGGAATGCACACTTTTGAGGTCAAATGTCAAAATAAGGTAAAACTTTAAAAACATGCTAATCCTGTGGTATTTAAGCCTTGCTAAAATGTATACATGCATGCAAATTTGAAATGATTATTTGTGATGTGATCAAGCAAAATGAGTCGGAAGTTGCAAATATTGATTTTGAGATATAGCCAAACAAAGGAGAAAATGTCTTTTGTTTCCTATTGTTTTGGCCACCCTTCAACTGATCGTATCTTTGGAAGTAATTGGTCAATTTCAATGGGGGTTCCAGCAAAATGTAGCTTTTCAAATGGTGCATACAGCTACATGAAAAAGTAGAAATTGAATCTGACCGACTTCAGACTCATTTTGCTTGATCGCATCACATTTTATATGTGTTTACATTATTTCCTTTTGAATGTCATGGACCATTTGGATGTTTATTTATTATTTATTGGACAAATGCCTGTCAATTTTGTTACTATCAGCTATGCAGCACTGAAGACAAGATCCTGGCAGGAGCATAGCCAGCCTTCATAGTCCACAGGGGTCGGTAGTGTAACAGGAGCAGGGGTATGTTGCCACCTCAGAGAGGGTAGAAGTAAAATCTTGAAAATCATGTTAAAAATTGTCGGCCCTTTTTTTTACCGGTTACCAGGAAATTTTAACCTTCAACCAGGAAAATCTGCTGCAAAACTGTGAATTTGCTCCTTCTGACAAGTGACCCCTTTGACAGATTTGTGCTAGTCAGGTCTACATGAGGGGAAATTGGGAAGGAAAAAAACAGGTATTTATACTAAATCAGCCCATTTTTTCACCCATTTGCTCCACAATCAAGGCATTTTTGCTTGAGATCGGGATATTTTGATACGGAACTCACCGGAACAACCAGGTTGGCCACGCACCTGCTTATGAGGGGATGACGAAATCTATCAATGTCTTATGAGTTTCCATCTGTATCTAGAAATATTTATTCTTAACATGATCATTGTACCACTGTCTGTATCTAAATGGAACCATAAAAAAATTATCTGCTCTCTCTCCATTTGCATTTGAAAGATGTGGTGCAAATGAGCCATGACAAAGATCTTGCTATAGTCATCACTGATCAGGTTATATCTAGCTGTCGGAGGACAATTATGGACTGTCCTGTAAACCCCTTTGTGCTATCTGAGTTGCCTAGTTGCAAATGTGTTCCATAGGCTTCACATCTTTGTCACTTACGACCTTTTAGATTTCAGGTTTATGCGGAAATAGATGTATAAGTGGCATGATGCCTAACTTTACATGCATTCCAATACCTTTTGAAGATGTGTAAAGTTAGGCAATCTACATCTGCATATGCATAGACCTGAAATCTAAATGTCGCAAGTCCTGTTGAGCACATTCTTCACTGCCAATTAGGGAAGACCCTTTTGGTGAGAATGTGCATATGCATTACTGTACATGTGTAAGAAATTATGTGAATGGAAGAAGATCTTTGTGCAATAGCTGCCATTAGTCATAAATTCCCATTTAAGATACTATTATGCCAAGTCTTTGGTCATTGCCACTCAGTGACTAGACTCCTGAAGTGGTTCTTCAGGCAACACAGTCACCTGAAGAACCATTTTAAGAACCACTGACTCAAAGATAAATTTAGTCATCCTAATACATGGCAGCACACAAATGCATCCCATGGCAGCACACAAGTGCATCACATGGCAGCTATTGCACTTGCAACCTTGCACTCATATAATGAAATCGAGGGTTTACTGTTAGAAGGCCCCATCTGCTATAGCTGCCCTTTGTCAGTTGTGATCTTATTAAGTGTTATACCTTCAATTCTAACACCGGGCACACTATGAAAACTATGCCGTTGAAGCTATGTGAAATTTCGTTCACCGATCCGCTAAATCTTCAGTCCTTGAAAACGTAGGACTTATCCGCAATGTTTGATTAGTTATGAATGAGGGCCGGGAACTCAGGCTACAAACATAAGTTAATGAGCCCTATATAGCGTGCAGTGTGTAAGACATCTCCCGGTCGGGGCTTCTTCAAGCATGGTGGCATGCAGTAACAGTAACAATCGAAGGGTTGAATCTATGCCTAATGGGAAAACGCCACAAGTTTCTTAAAACCAATGCAAGTCAAATATGGTACGAGTAAAAGGTGGAAACTTCAGTATTTGCCATAAAAATGTGGCTATGATAAAAAGTTTGAAAGATAATTAGAGGAAATAAGTTCGAATATTACTTGTCAAACGGTAGCGACAAAGGCCAAAGAGAGAAAAACTAGATACGGAACGGTGCAGTAAATCCTCTGAAACCTTCACTCATAATCCGATTTGACGCGGAAAGTAGCCATCAGTGATAGAAGGGTTATTTGCTGCACCTATTCTTACGATTGAACATGTGGGGAAATTTATTGCAGCTTCTACACATGTAAATAGAAAAGTTCCAATGATCAACACCTGTATTCGTTTCTCCAAGTTCGACGTAATGCACGTCATTTATGAGTAGCCTCAATCGGCGAAAGTCCTACAACAGTTTTCTAAGGTGCAGGCTTATAGCAGAAGGGCCCTTTTTGCCCTAAACCCTCGAAATATGTTGTTATGAAACTCAGTGCTGTCCATGGCATACTGATTTTATTGGTTATCCTTAGGTTTTGTGTAATAACCAATCGGAGACATGGTTAGAAAAAGCTTTTTTAAGTAATGAAGATAATAAAGGTACTATCTGTGATTGGTTACTCAGAAGTTCTATAGTCAGCGCCCCGATCCTGTGAAGGTGTAGACCACAGGGTATAAAAACATTGGTGCCTGGTGTGAGTCATTATTGTTTGCCGTGCAGGGATGCTCTGCTGCTTTATTCTGTCCGTCACACCCCACAGGCTCCCTTGTTTTCCCTGTCAGTGGTCCCGTGCTCCTCTTGTGACATTCGCCTCCCATGCACTTGTTCTCTCGTTCTATGTTCCTCGCTCCGCTCTTCCTGTATCCACCTACACACACATGCGTCACCTTGCGCCCCGCGTTTAAATCTCCCCTCTCTCCGTGGCACACTGTAGTGTATGCGGTCCTTTTGTCACACACACATGGTCACAGCTACGTCCCCCCACACCTCCTCTTCTTTTTTTTGACATTTATTGGTGTATTGTTCGTCAGGGACTGCGGTTAAGCCTTACCTACGTGTGTCTCTTTAAAACATATAGGACTCCCATCACTTTGATATAGTTTCACCACGAGGCCCAGTCTGGCGGCACCACTTATATAAGCGACGCTATATGCCCCCAACGTGTCGGGCTGGGCACGCCTTAATTTTTTCCAATGGACCATATTAACCGCACCACCATTATTAAAAAGCATTTCAGGAGTTGCACGGTTTCACGCACCTTTTAGTTGAATATTTTATACAGACCAGTCCCTTATAAATATGCACGCCGCGCGTTGTATGCGAATTAAGTGGAGTTTGTTTTTGTGGATTTCCCCCCCCCCATGGAGCATAAGCACACCCAGACAGTGTGTATAAACCAATCCCACCTTGTCATTACACTTGCTTGATACTCCGTGACCTTTGGACCTTGGTGTGGGACCATTTTGAAACTCACATTGTTTCTAAGCTTTAATTAACATAGGTTACACCTTCCTGTCATTTCAAATAAAGAAAATAGAAAAACGCCCAATTGGCGCAAAAGAATGTGTGAAAAATGAAATCCCCAAGTTATAGCTTTCATGAACATAGGTTACACCTCATGTAAGTTCAAAGTAAAGAAAATAGAAAAAACGCCCAATTGGGCGCAAAGTATTAAAATGAATCCCAAGTTTAAGCTTAATTTAACATAGGTTACACCTCCTGTCATTTTAAATAAAGAAAATAGAAAACAGCACAATTGGGCGCAACATGTGTTTTTAAAAAACTGATTCCCCCAAGTTATAAGCTTGATTTAACATAGGTTACACCTTCCTATCTTTCCATAAGAAAATAGAAAATAGAGAAAAAAACGCCCAATTGGGCACAAAATGTGTTTAAAACGAATCCCCACGTTATAAAGCTTTAATTAACCTAGGTACACCTTCCTGTCTCATTTCCAACTAAAGAAAATCGAAAAACAGCCCAATTGGGCCGCAAAAGGGTTAAACTGAATTCCAAGTTATAAGCTTTAATGAACATAGGTACGCATTCCTATCATTTCAAAAAGAAAATAGAAAAACGCCCAATGGGCGCAAACTGTGGTTAAAACTGAATCCCCAAGTTATAAGGCTTAATTTAACATAGGTACACCTTCCCTCATTTCAAATTAAAGAAAATAGAAAAAAAGCCCAACTGGGCGCAAAATGGTTAAAAATGATCTCAAATGTTAAAGCTTTAATTTAATGTAGGGTACACCTTCGGTTTTTCAAATCAAGATGTTACCTAAAACTTCGTATTTAAAAATATAAAACACAATACATGGTAAATAAAAGCTTTCAATCTTACGTTAGTTATAACTCTACGTGGCCTGATATTTTCTTACTTATAACTCTCCTAGTTGTTACTCACCCTTTATCTATCAACCTGCACAACGTTTAACCAAACTCACATAAAAAAAAAGCAAGTCTTCCCAGAGACTAAAATCAAAAGAAAGAAATGCTGTTAAGGCCATTTCAAAACATGCCATTGATGTTATTTCTTTGTGTCGGAATTGCATTCGCATTACACACCCACCACTAACACTCCAAAATTAATAGTAGTACGCAGATCATTTTCATAAAAGAAACATTTAATGAATTGACCTTCAGCTATAGAAATAGACTCCTTCGCAATTTTGAGGGCAGAGTGGTTTCTCTGTCGGGTCGCGCCGGCGCCCCCGCCCCCCCCATCCTCCCCCATTCTAAGGCGCTCTTCTCGCAATTTTAAACCATGTCTTTCCCCCCCGTATTATTGCGGCCCTTTTCTTTGTTCTTCATGCCGTCTCTTAGGGCCCCGTGCCCTTGTTTCTTCGTTTCTTGTAGCAGTGCCTCGCCCACGGTGGCGGGAGGGACTTTTTTTCTTTTCCTCTTTTACTACGTGCTATCAATCTGGCCATTTTCCTGAAAATTTATATTCCCCCAACTTTCATCAGCTCGCCCCTGTACCCTGGTGAGTTTTTTTTTTTTTTTCTCTTCCGGTTCCCCGGCCTCGAGTCCTACGCGGTCTCCACACTATCTGACCGGCCTCGTTGTTCTTCCAAAATAACACATTTCGCCCTAAAATGCCATCACCCATTTTACGGTTTGCCCCCCTTCCCGCCCCTTGCCCCTAAACCCAGTTTTGACCTTCTACCCAACAAGCGCGGAGGGGTGCCCTGCCTCTCCAATTTTTTTATGCGGAGCCAATATGTACTTTCAGACCATCAGACGGATATGGTCCCCGAAAGTTGAGAGCTTAGGCTCGTCATCCATCGTATAGCTGTCGGTTCCGGGCGTAGCCAGGGGGGGTGCTGGGGGGTGCGAGCCCCCCCCCAAAAGACTGAGCAGCACGGGTATATGAATACGCCGCTACATTATGATGTCAGGTATTGGTGCACTGTGATTGTGTTGTCCATGTGTGACTTGTGCACTGACTCCCCGTGTTGTTCAGGTTGGTGGCGACATGCATATATATTGTGTGTTGTGTAAGGGAGGGGTTGGTTGGTGCGGCAGCGCTGTTCAAACGTTCAACGTCGCTAGTGGGAGATACCATGTTGAACAGCCACCTTATTCGCATCGTTTGTGTGCATCGTATGATTTACAGTTTGTGTAATATGTACTGTGTGTATTGTGTCTGTCAGCACACGTGTCGTTGTGCAGACGAAAATTTTGTTCTTTCCTCCCCGTCCGAGAATAACACACCTGCTGCTGTGTCCTTCTTTATAGTGTGTCCACCATTCTCCTTTTCTTTTTTTTTTTTGCCCCTTTTTTTTTTTTTTTTTTTATCACTTGCCCCCCCGCACTGCTGCACCCTTTCTATTATTCATTTACAAATACGCTTCACACATATCTTGTTTGACGAGATTTATCCCCCCCCCTTTTCTCCTTCTTCACGCTATGAGCCATCACACACTAGCACACTCTGTCCCCATTGTTGTGGGGCCTTTGTGGGTGGGTGCGCGTTTTTGAGTGTGTTTAGAAGCCTTGTGTGATGCTTGTCCCCGGCGGCGCCGTCGCCACCATTGGTGTTATGGTCGCACTTGGTGATGGCACACAAGACCATAGGGCCGTCAGCTCAATGGAGTGTGTATGATGGGTGGGCGCCTGTGGAGAGTCCCCATCGACATCTCCATATCCAGCACAGACTATTGACCCTTTGTGTTGATTGCACAGGCGGTGACGCGCGATCCTGGTTGGGCTGTGTATGTCTTGGGTTGCGTTTTGTGGCGCGCGTCTATGATACTCCATGACGAGAGTGTCAGCCCACCTAGGCGACAGCACTTACGTATGTCCGCACGGTCTCTGACCTCTGTTGGTGCTGACGTGTGTCAATAGCTCGCATATCGTCGCTGCACGAAGGCTTGAGGAAGACCCTGGTATCCACAATCCTGCGAGCGGTGGCGGGGGGCATCGGTGATTTTGACGCTAGGGTGATTGGTTTTTTTGTGGTGAGATGTTTTTTGCGTTACCTTGTTTTCCGTCAGGCGGTGCTCATCCTGTCGGTCCGCCTGGGTTGCTGTACGCAAATACCGCTATCTGAAGTTTCACCATGAGGTGACTGTACTCGTGATCGGGGACACAGTAGTCGTTGACTCCTGTATGTTGTATGTCCTGTCACGCGCGTACCCATTGATTCCCCAGACGACTGGTTGTGGGTAAGAGCCGGACTTACTTTTGTGGGTAGTCACCAACTGAACACTTGTCTCCAGACAGCTTGTCCTCGAGTCCATTTGTCTCGACTGATTCTGTTTAGTGTCATTTCCCCTTACGTGTTAACCACGCCCCTTTGGTCCACTTCCCTGTCGTTATGGCTTTTACCCATTGGTTGGTTTGTCCCCATCCCTTTGTTTGGTTCGTCCTTTTTTTCCCCTTTCCTGGCCATGCCCCCTCCGCCGTCAACTCTTGATCAACAAGGCCCACAACACAACCCCCACTCCGTACTCTGCCCTCCCATACTCTTTTGCTGTTGCCCGTGCCCTCACCGAATTGTGTTTCCAGAGTAGCTGCGAATGCCACGTGGCAGGTTATTGAAGTACGATCAGATGTGGGCGTCTCCATTTGCCACTCGCTTTCCAAAGTGTATCGTATTCGCCGACCGCTCCCAGTTTGTCTCCGCAGGTCCGGACGCAGTGCTATAGTTTTCCATGATATGTGTGAGTCGATCGTGACTTGGTGTACGGTCTTTCGTCAGCTGGCGTGTGCGCATGAGGGTTTTTGTGTGAGTTTCAAGAGGGATTTGTCGGCTCCATCCTACTGTCGATGATAGAAGACCCCGGGTGGTTGTAAGCCGTGTGTAGTGTATATATAATATAGAGCAGTAGCGACTTGTTGTTCTTGTTGGTTGTGAACATCCCAGGCTAGTAGGGGGATGACACAATTTGTTTTATAGAAGCACAGAAAGAAGAACAGATGTGACGACTTGTGTTGAGCATTGTTTTAATAGACAAGGGTGTGTTGTACGTTGGGGCGTGCAGCAAAGTATATAATGTGTCAGTTTTTGTGTTGGTGTGGTGTGTTTTGGTGGCCCTGGGCTTTATTCGGTAGTTAATGTATGGGTGTGTGTGTTATGTATGAAAGCAATGTCTAGAGTGTCAGTGGTTAGTGGTATGGTAGTTTTGGTGTAGTCTTGTACACGATGGTATTGTGTCTTCTTTTTGATCGTCGGTGTCACACACCGTTTTCTGTGTATGGATCAGCGTTGTGTAATGAAATGATTTCTGAATAAAATTGAGTTGAATATTAGTCCGATATAAGACACGTGCCGTTTCCGGTCGAGCTTTTAGGTGCGATTCCATTAACATACCATATACTGTGAACATATGAAGCCCTAGGCACTATCCGCAGTAGTTTAGCGTAGGGGTTTCGGTGATTTTGGGCCTAAAATGAATTCATCAAAGAGGCTGGTCCCTACACAGACATATCATGAGATAGAGTTGTTCCATGATATGTGGCAACATATAGAGCTCGCACCGCAACTATGGGAGAGATGCAAGGATAGGGTTATCTATCGAGAGGGACGGGTTGGTTATGTAGAATAAAATATTTAGGTCTGTGATATGTGATTTTGCTAGGATCTACTCGTGTCACTGGGGTCTCATGAGCATTCAAGGGTTAAGCGAAACTGTGACGACTCAGTAGGGATGAAAAGCGTTAATGCTGACCTAGAGAATAGTTGCTTGTTAATTTGTGGTGTTTTATCTGTGGATTGATTCTGTTGAATGTGTGTCAAAAAGAATCCCTGGGTGACACGTGTGACTTTCTGTAACGGTCGCAGCTGATGTGGGTTACATAGGGACGCCTGTCAAAATGCAGCGACTGTTCGGAGTATATGTGAAATTACTTAACTGGGGTGGATGGTGCCTGGGCGATAGCATTTTATTGGACGACGCGCAATACAAGGGTGCCATGTCTATAAAAGTGTTAATAAAAGGTTGAAAGTGCATAGCAGAATGTACATAGTTTGTCTAAAAGTGATACATTTTTTTACATGAAAATTAAGAAATAAAGGTTGATGCGGTATCATTTATGGGGGAATAATTTGTCGAGTTAGAAAAAACTAATAATGGGTCGCGAACAGCCAAGCCTTTATTTTTAAGTTTTCTGAACGAGGGGATACTATGACCCATAGTATTACCATACACACTTTATTTTCTATTCTATCACCCAAATAACAGATTGGCTTATTAATAAGGAAGTGCTGTTGCAAACCATTATTGCAGACATAATGGGCAGTAAACTGACCCCCCCAATCAGGGAATGCTGCTTGTCAATAATGGGAGTTAGAGGTAATTAGAATAATTCTTAAAGACACTATTCAGTGATTTGCTAAATCAGCAAATCGAAAAAAAATCTCAAAAATCAGATTTTAGCATGACCAGTAACAAGTACAGGTTATCCTAACATACCCTGCAACTATTTAAGACCAGAAGGCAACCTAATAAGGACCAGAATCGGGAGATTTTAGTCATTACTGTTCGCACGGACACTGAGCGTGGCAGAAAGGGACGTACTGTCAGTAGGCAGGAGTCTGGCAGTGGGTTAATGTCTTTGGACACTACCGTTTTCTTCTTTTCTTTCATTCTACAGTGGGAAAAGGAACGTTTGAGAATTTCTACAAACTTATCCTCACTTTGAAGCTATTCCTGCAAAATTTCAAAATATTTTTCAAATCACTGATGATAGTGTCTCTTTAATGAATGCGTTTTGAACTTTTGGCCTTGTGCGAATGACGAACAACCAAACTTGACAACTCAACAGGCTCATCCAATTCTTTACTTTTTATGTTCAGTCATTAATAGCTGATCACAAGTAAGCTTTTGGTGAGATGATGTGAATGGATTCAGAAGCCTTTTTGTGGACACGCCCAAAATTATGGTAGCAAAATCAGATTCTGGTAACATATTAATGATGCATTTCTTCAAATGAAATTTGATATAGAAGAAATTCAAGTACATCCTTTTGTTGTCATGGTTTTAGCCAGAGAGGGATTTTGCCATAGGTAATCTTGCAATGTTTGTGATGTAAAGGGGAAATTTTCGCGAGGTTTTATTTTCGCGAATTTCGCCGAATGGTTGAACATAAAAACGGCGAAAATGAAAAAATCGAGAAAATAACTTTTTTCCAAATAGATTTGCAATGAATCGACCTTTCAAAACCTTGTGAATTAAATTCTCGCGCACTTGGCACCCACAGTTAAATAATCGCGAAAATATCTGTACGCGTAATTTTCCAACGTTACAGTATTCCTTCTCAATTTCGGTGAGGTTGGACTGTTTAGTGGTCTCACATGAAAAATAAACCTTCATTCTAAACCAACTTGGAGACATCATCTGTAGGTACGGGGACTTAAGATGATAGATATTTAGCTCATTGGTCATACAGAGGTCAAAGACCGATTGAAGGGGCATTTTTTCGATCTGCTGATTTAGCAAATCGCTGTTTTTTTTTTTTTTTTTTTTCCAAGGTCAAATCACTTAACATGTGGTAGGAGGATGAAAATTGGTGGGTGTGGTCAACATTCAGTACCAAAAATTTTGACGGTCATTTCAAGGTCATCCGAGGTCATCCAAGGTCAAATCACTTAAAGACACTATCAGTGATTTGAAAAATGTTTGAAATTTGCAGGAATAGCTTCAAAGTGAAGGATAAGTCTAGAATTCTCATAAGTTACCTTTTGCAGCTGTAGAATTGATAGAAAGGGAAGAAAACGGCAGTGTTCCAAGATACGATTCTCCATTCAATTACGTGTTGTAGTAAGTGTCCGTTCGGACAGTAATGACTAAAATCTCCGATTATGTCCTTATTAGGTTGCTTCTGGTCGTATCATTTTCAGGGTATGTTAGGATACCTGTACTTGTTACATACATGCAAAAATCTGATTTTTGATGATTTTTTCGATCTGCTGATTTAGCAAATCGCTGATAGTGTCTTTAATATAAGAATATTGGAAAATAAAAAAAGTTAGACCTTATCCCAAAAATTGAGGAGGGAGTGCCACAATAATCTAATATTTTTTTTATGCAGTCATAATGTAATCAGACAATCAGAGACATGGTACGGAAAGTTTAGAGTTGAATATAAAAGGTCTATTTTGATTGGTTACTCAAAGGTTGTATCATGTTATAAGCCAATCAGAGATACTGTAAGAAAGGTGGTAGACCTCAGGGCATTAATACTCCAGTAGATTATAATTGTTTTATCCTGTGCTCTGGGCATAGGTCATATTTGGTCAGTTATCGAAGGACATCTGATCTATGTATTGTAGTCAAAATCTGTCTTTGTGTCCATTTATCACAGCTTGTCATCAAATCAGCTTGTCATCAAATCAGCTTGTCATCGAGTCAATTTGTATAGACTTTGATTATGTTTAGTGTAATTTTCCCCTTTTTAAAGCAAATTCTGTTCACTTCCATGTCATGTTCTGGCTATATAACCATTTGTGGTTTGTAAAATCACTTTGGTTTGTTAGAAAGTACTTCTTTCAAATTTCCTGAGAAATAACAAATACATGCAGCTAAAATCTTGATCAAAAAGCAAAAACAATCAAGTAATCTGAAATAAAAAGTTTGCAGTGAAAGGTGTCCTAAATAAATTGTTTTTTAAATGCTGTGCAGTTAGGTAAGGCCGAGAATAAAACATGTTTGTCTCAGAAGACCATGTGGAATTTGTTTAAAATTGGTATCACTTTAAAGATTTCTTTTTTAAAAATTAGGAAAAAATTAAAATTCAGTGGGTCAAAATTGCAATATTTTTTCAATCCAGCATTTTTCATTAGTATTTTTCTATAAAAAAAAGGAAAAAAAAGTGCATTTGCATTTTTCACATTTCTTCTGAGACAAACTTTTTTTTTTGCTTAATAATATTGGTAAAACCCTCTTGTAGTGTTATTTTTGTGTTCTTATATATCCAGCAGTTATGAATTACTAATAATTCTGAATGAGGGCTAGATCTTGGAGATTTTCCTAACATTACCAATACTGTAAAGCAGCTAAATTTTGTAATTTTTTGCAAATTTCACAAAAGCTTTCCAAATCATGACAACTAATTTGCAACAAACCAATTACATTGAAAAGTGGTTATTTAGAAGACTGGTTATGAAAATATTTTTCTGTATATTGTTGGGCCTTTACATTCTATTCATGAACATTTTGAGCCGTGAAAGTTCTTTTATTGTATCTTGGCAACAGGGAAATTTTTCTAGCCTGTTTTCTGTCAAAATGTCACTCATTCAAACTCAGTGGATGTTGCCATGGGCAGTATTTTATTGGACAATGTCAGGTGCCATGTCTATAAAAGTGTTTAATAAAAGGTTTGAAAGTGCCTAGCAGAAATGTACATAGTGTCTAAAAAGTGATACATTTTTTACATGAAATTAAGAAATAAAGGGTGATCCGGTATCATTTATGGGTGAATAATGTGTCCGAGTTCGGAAAAATTAAATAATGGGTGCGGCACAGCCAAGCCCATTATTTTTTAAGTTTTTCTAACCGAGGATACATTATGAACCCAAAGATGATCCCGCAAACACTTTATTTCTATTCTATTACCTAAAACAGATTGGCTTAATAAGGAATTGCTTTTGCAAACCATTATTGCAGAATAATGGGCAGTAAACTGACCAATCAGAATGCTGCATTTTCAATAATGGGCAGTAGAGGTAATAGAATAATTCTTAATACGCACTGTGTTTTGGAACTTTGGCCTGAAATGAAAAATTGAAAATAAGGCCTATTCTTTACTTTTTGTTCCAGCTCATTAATAGCTGATCACAAGATAAGCTTTTGGTGAGATGATGTGACTGGGCTTCAGAAGCCTTTTTGTGGACACGCCACAAATATGGGTAGCAAAATCAGACTTCTGGTAACATATTAATGATGCATTTCTTCAAAGTGAAATTTGATATAGAAGAAACTTCAAGTACATCATTTTTGTTGTCATGTTTTTTAGCCAGAGAGGGATGTTGCAAGAGTAATATTGCGATATTGTATTCCTTCTCCATTTCGGTGAGGTTGACTGTTTAGTGGTCTCACATGAAAAATAAACCTTCAATTCCAACCAAACTTGGTGACAATAATCTGTAGATATGGGGACTTAAGATGAGTAAAGAGGTCAAAGGTCATACAGAGGTCAAATGACTGATTGAAGGGGCATTTTTTTAAAATCTATAAATTGCTGCGTATTCTGCATATCAAATGCAATGACAGCTAGACTTGTCCTGTTAAGATGTTCTAGCATTTGCTGATTAAAGGAGTTCATATTGAAAAAGAAGAGTCAAAAATGTATTTTTTTCTAGACACCATGTACTCTACCAGTTGTGGGCACTTTGGTTCTTTGCCAGGGGGTATATTGAGTCCATCCCACAATGCACCTTTTTGGGAAATTTTACTTCAATAAGGTCTTGTGATCCCACTAAAACACATAAAAACTCTAACCTTTACCCACAAGGTGCTAGTACATTTTATGGAAATTGTTGTATGATCATGAAATTTGTGGTTCTTAAACTTCTTGAACACTTTATCCCTAAGTTCTGCCTTATGTTTAGTACAGTGCAGTATAGGCATATTGCATTGCATTGTGGGATTGATTCAAAACACCGTCCGGTTGTTTGCTACGCATGGATATTAGGTTTGAACCCTTTGATAATGATTTAGCTTTAAATGATGCCTTTATTCTGCAATTAAAAATAATTATATGAAGAACTGCTGATGCAATCAACAAGCCAAAAGATTGGAAATAATGTTGTTAATATTTGTCAATGTGTGCTGTCAATTTTAAATAAGATTTTAATGATTGAATTCATCCGTATAAGCTGTTTATCCTCAAAAGTTGGTGGTGGTCTTTGCCAATACAGAAATCTGGAAGAATCTTCCCAAATGTAATACAAATTGTACAATGTAGTAATGGTATATAATGAATATTTTATTAAATCAAGAATCTACTGAATCCTAAATTGAATTTTTCCCAGGGTATGTATTTTTTAGCTGCTGTATAAATATTAATATTGAAACCACATTAAGAATTGGAATTACGAGCTTTTGAATAATAATTTATGATTAAAAACATGCTCAAGTGATATTAAATTTCTTTTAACTGACTAGTAAGAGAATTTAGTACAGGGTGTCCCAAACATTGCAGCACCTTTTAAAGTGTTTATATCATTAAAGGAGAACCCGTACAACGATTAATATTAAACAATATACACTATAAAATAATTATTGACCACATATCGAGTGGTTTCATAGAAAACAGAATTATATTAACCCTAACAATGAATTAAAACCATCTAGTCTGACCATGTGCTATTTAAAAATCGCGCTAGTGTATAACGTGTTATGCGACATGACCGGCACATTTAGGTCATACATGCCATAGGAAATACACATTATGAAAGCATCATGCGTGAAGTTGTATGACGCTACTGTGCCGTCCGTATCGCATAACACAAATACATATCCCATCTACAGTAGCGTGAATTTCAAATAGCGCATGGTCAGACAAAATGCTTTTAATTCGTTTTATGGTTATTATAATTCCGTTTTCCCATGAAAATATGTGTTCAATAATTGTTTTTATAGCGTATATTGTGAAAGTTATTCTTGATACAGATTCTCCTTTAAAAAGTGATACAACTTTTGGAAAACTCTGTATAATGCAATTAATATGGCATCCATAGTTACAAATCAAGGTATTCTTGTGAGAAGCAGGCAATATGTGAAAGCAGTTTCAGCATTGGCTTTGCTCAAGCACTCGCTATGCTATGGAGAAAAAAAATCTTCCTGTTTTAGTGTCGCATAAAAAATATAAAAAGCCCTGATTTTTGAACTGATGTAGAGGGCCTACAGTTTTCCATCAAAAACATCCCTGTCTGAAAAGATTAAGCTGAGAGTTATTTCTTTGGTACAACAATTTTGAAATGTCTAATTTTGTATTGGAAATAAGAAATTTGGCCTTTGTTTTATATTGAAATATAAGCAAATTAATGTTTGTTTTCACTTTTAAGATATTTCTGTAGCCAAATTACAAGGCAAGAAATCTACCAGGTGTCAAATCTTAATGAAATCAAAACATATGACATTGACATACAAATGGCTCAAGTTCTCTTGTTACACCTTTAATTTGAAACATACTGGGTGAGTTGCACACAGATTAGCCAGTTTCAGGCCGACAAATCTGGCACTGCAATTTTGCAACCACAATTGGTATCAGTTTTCACTTTCATGTATGGCATGTTTTTTTTTTGGGGGGGGGGTTAGTATTACTTTGAATGTTAACAGCAGGGAGTTGGCTCTAGCTCTCCCCTGCCTGTCATCTGCAAGATCCAAGTTGGTCCCCAGTCAGACTGCAACTTTGTAAATTTGAATAAAATTATATGACAAGAAATTATTAGAAAGTTACATGCTGTACTGATTGTGTGCATTGAGTGAAGTCTTTGGTGTTCTGAATAAAAGCATGTCTGGAATTGTATGATTGTGGTGATCCTGACTTGAATCATGTTGGGATAAACACTGTATGAAATTTCAAGATTTATAGGTGAAGGTGTGACAAAATCACAACCGTTTTGAGAAAACAATGCAATTTGTCAATACCAAGATTTTGGAAATTGACGTTTTAAACACTGTACATGAATTTTACATCATCACGGTAAATTGCAAAATATCCTATGTCTTCCTAGATAGTGTTTGTGTGCACATGCAGACTCACACACACATGGATGCGCATCATACACACACATACCCAAACACACACACATACCTAAACACACATACACAAACACACATGGTTTCAATATATATTCCTTTCATCAAAAGTGAAAATATATGTAATGTGCAAAATTAAAATTTTTAACAAGGGCCATATTTCCATTCCCTGGTTAAGTATTGTGTGTTAAAATATATAGTCTTACTATGAAAGTGTATTTATGCATGGATATTTTTAAAACCTTCCTTTCATTCAAGATGTTATCATGGGCAGCATGCAGGTAAAAATTTGTATATTGACTTAACCAAAAGGTGGTTCATAATTTTAATGTTTAAAAAAAAAAGAAAATTATAAAAATATGTAAACAGTGGAGTTGAACAGCTAACATTACTACTTAGAAAACATGAAAATATGTGCACTTGCTCAAGTCAGGGGTGTATCAGCCTGGAGGACGTCGGGTGCAGGGGACCTCTGATAAGTAAATATGGGCTGATTTTGAGTAATATTTTGCAATTCCTGTGATGCTGGCGCTGCCTCTGCACCTTGACTGGGTATGTCGGTGCAAGTAGCAATCAAATTTGAAGACATTTTCTGGTCATCATGATTTCAAACAGATTGATGTTCTTCATATCTCCTAAAAGTCCCTTCTTAAACTAAGTATAAGATGTATTTTTTTTTTTTTTTTTTTTCATTATAAAGTTATAAATTATGTTATATTACTCGAAGCAGCACTTTATACCTACTTTTTATTTTAATTTTCAATAAAGAATGTCTTGAAGGTGATTTTCAATGGGAACTTTATTGATATCAGGATAGCCGAAACTGGCCCAACAGGTTTTTCAACTGTCTCAGATAATTAGCCATAACTCCTGAACCAGACCCCCAAATTACACCAACTAAAAATCTCATGAAAGCTTGAACACTCCTAAAAAGAATCAGTAAAACTCCAGTTGAGATGAACTTAAAATTTTTGTCCAAAAAAATTAATCTTTGATTGTATAGTTTTTTTGGGGACAGTCTGTATGGGCTGATTTTGAGTAATATTTTGCAATTCCTGTGATGCTGGCGCTGCCTCTGCACCTTGACTGGGTATGTCGGTTTTTGCAAGTAGCAAATCAAATTTGAAGACATTCTGGTCATGGATTTCAAACAGCATGACTGTTCTTTCATATCTCCTAAAAGTCCCTTCTTAAAAACTCAGTATAAGATGTAAAATTCTTACGGGTACTATGATATGCTTTTAAAAACTTTGTAGGACAAATAGTACCCTGGCCGATTCTTACTCACGTTGGTTATAGCCTATTTGGCAGCTACACCATGTCTACCGCTGGCAGCTACTGCACAGAACAATGGGATAATGCCCGCAGGCGGTAGTGAAAGATAGGGTTAAAAGTACACAGTTATAGGTAAACAGTAAGGTGGTTATTCTGCTGTACCTACCCCAATGGCTCCCTGTGTAGTTGCCCAATAGGTGGAGAGAAGGGGGAGTTGAGTAGACAGTACGGAGTAGACACGCAGCTACCAAGGAGCACCCGCGGTACCACAACGCATTTTGAGGTGGATGAAAATTTCATGAAATGAGGGCGCTATACACTGGGTCCGTTAGGCTTTTTTTGAACGGTTTTTTAAAGGAAAATCATTACGAAATTCAAATCGGGCATCAGTCAAAAACCCCCATATTCCCGCACATGTAACAAAAAATGCAAATATATGCCACAAAAAATGATCAAAAAAACAAAATTGGCCATGAGAACTACTGCGTGCGCTGAGAGCGGTGTAACCCACGTCGCTACTCCACGTCGGTGCAGACAGCCGTGTGTTTACACTATCCGTCTATGCGGCAAAATACACGGGAATCCTGGCCGGCGAGTGTACACCTAGTGGGTAGTTAATCCATGTCGACTCGGTGGTAGATTGTGTGGTAAACTACCATGAAGAAATTGGCCGTTTGTTTTGTACCCTTGGTTGTGTATTTTCATTAGCAATATACCACCAAATGTTAAAAGGGGGGTTGACCCGTCCCGATCATGGTCAGATTTTCATCCGATAATTTTCTGCCTTGAGTGAAACATATGATCAAAAAAACATGATTACAAATTGGGGTGACCAAATTGGGGAGTTTCCATAACCTGACCACATTGACAACTTTTTTTTTCTATCACACTTACGAATTCAGGAAACCTAATGGAAAAACAGTGCTTTATTCCATGAAGGGTTTTGGAATTCATATGTGTGTCAAAAAGTTGTTGGAGGGTCAGGTTACGGAAACTCCCGCCAAATTGGCCCATAGGACAGACTCCGGTGTGAGCTAGGGTGGTCTAACCACTTGGGGGAAACATTTTTGTTCATAACATCTAAGAAATTTTCTGGGCCTAAAATTTTGCTGAGGTAATAGAAAGATATTGACTTTCTTCGGGGTAACCAAAAAATCTTGTTTTTGATAGGTTGGGGATGAGGGTGGGTTGGTGATCTGATCACCTATGTTTAATACTGATAGTATACAAAGTACTACATGGTTAGAAGGAAAATAGGGCACACTATTTTCCCGACAGGCGGGTACTTGCACAACGGGCCTATCACCACTAACCTAAGGGGCGACGGAACTGAGCCCAGTACCAAGGACAAATAGTGTTACCCAATTTTCCGATTTCCACCATGATAGTATTTGTTTTATTAACACTTCCTGATGACTGGGGACGAGGGTGTAGGGAAACAGTTGCAAATTATTTCCCAAGGATTAATGGAATCAGCCAATGAAATGGCATGATTTTGTTAATGAATATCATGAGGTGTAATACCAATAATTGTCAATAACTTAAGTGCCAAGTAGGGACCAGTCATTAGTACGATGGAGGAATGGAGGATTTCAACTCACCTTCACCTCTTTTTAAAGGAAATTACCACAATTTTACTAAATTTATCCATTTACAAAGTTAATGCCCCCTTTCTCCTTGTTCAAATTTTCAGATTTCGACCTCTTGCTTAAACGTTTGTTGTATTCCTTATCCTCCAACCCCCACCCCCACCCCGGCTTCTTAAATAAGATATCACTTATTTGATCAGGTGTTATATGGGCCAGAGCTATTGTTGGGCATTGGACAAGCAAATTGGCTTTAGAATATGCAGGTGTTTTGATTTTTTCATTAGTTTTAAAACTACCATTACATTTGAGTGTGAGTTGAAAATTCGAGAAATTACATAAGCCACAAACTGTAATTTCGTAGATTCAAATTCCATTTGAGACTTTTGCATTATTTCCCAGGGGGTGGATATTGCATGAGTGAGGGATAAATCCCTGGTGATGTGGGATTAGGCCTTTGTTGCCATTACAAAACATTATTGTGGCCATTGGTTCAAAGTTACTCCACAGAATCAGCCTACTGGAAACTGATGAAATTAAGTTTTTCACAAATGGTAGTTAAGAGTGCATTTCATGATCCTTGCATCTTTTTTGGTGCATGAGTTCACTAGGATATCCCTTGAGAAAAGCTTATTTCCAAATTTAATGATCCAATGGGGCATTTTTAATGTGCTTTGTAAGCTTGCATCTTTTCGCCTCATGGACCACTGCATGGAATTTCTGTCCTTTATATATACATTGATTATTAGCCCAAATTAATTGGTCGAGCTATGAGTTGAAAAATATTGGGCTCGGACTGCGTCGTCGCCCAATTTGAAAACTCATAGCGAGACGAATTAATATTGGGCACAATTAAATCATCCAATTTTAACATATCATAAGTTTGGATTCAGATATTTCACACACTTGCGACTCCTCAAAACATGGTAATGGACCAACTTGTCCACTGATAACAAAAAAAAATTCTTCAAAATACCCATCGCCTGAGGTGTTGATGCTTTGGTTGGTTTTGGGTTTGATCAGAAGATATTAGTCCTCTATACCAGTCGTTTATATCACAGACCATGAGAGGGGTCTATTAAAATAAATCCTCTGACCTCTCTGCGATGGACAGAATCTAAAACTGTTAAAATGTTGTCTCACTCAATTCTGAAATCTACTTGGCTTCTGTATGCATGTTGATTAGCGTGCTAAGTTTGTGCAGTGCTTTTCACGGGCAATCTCTGTTACCAGTTTTAATTTCTGTGTAGTATGGACAGCTGTTGACATATTTTATTTATTTCGTGTTTGACAGTGGTTATTTTGTTGTCACCCAAGTCGGAAAAATTGTGTTGTTATATTAACATGCATGTTGACAACAGCACTAAAACAACTATTTCTTTCCCACTCTTAAAACTAAAACTTATAATGTAAAAAAATAGAAAAATTGTAAGTTCCTTTTTCCTCTTATGTTTTAAGGTTACATTTTGTTGATTCAAGCACTACCTTCTGTTTTATTCATGTCCACTAGTATCTTGAGAAAAGTTTATTCACACTTTTTTAGTTGATTCCGATCTTGCGGTTGTGTTGTTATGATGTAATTGATTATTTTCCACGGTCCATAGACCATGGCTTGTACATGTAATTTCTGTCTGTTTACGGACAGAAATAAAAAAAATACAAATTTCTTACAGACCGAATTTGCACGCAAGATTAGGTATAAATGAATTACTAAGACTAACTAACGGTTCAGACAATATTGAAATTTCAACTTTTTTTAGGTAATCCGGGGACGAGGTTGTGGATCATGAAATGCCCCTTTAATTAGAAACCAAAGACCATTGTAACATACTGTATGATCAGCAAATTCACAAAGTATATTGCACTTTATTTTTGTTAGTAAATGTTATGTTATTGGTATCGTAGTCATATTGTTTTTAAATGCCACCAAAGGATTGAAAGAGTGCTAATAAAAGGCATGTTGTAAACTTTTGTGTGCTTAACCCTTCCAAACTGTATAGGTTAACACATTTTGAGATGGCTTCCCAAATGACCTGCAGGTCATCTGAAGCCATCTGAAAAAAACACTGACCTAAGACTTGGCTTGTTTGGACTCATTTGAATGCATTTTTCATGCAGATTTTAAATGTCTTAAAATGCATAATTTTTGAAATTTTGGGGGTGTGACTATATGGAGCAGTCATTATTTACACCGGGTGGGGATGATGGAATTCAACTTTTTTTTTCTTCCAAAAATATTTGTGTTCCCCCTTCAATTCTGTTCAAAAATTTTCAATTTCCCCTGATTTTATCCGATTTCTTCAGTTAAAAGTTCTTGATCTCCCTTGATGAAAATTTTAATGTTTCCCCCTTGCTCGCAAAAAAATAATATTTTCCCCCTCGTCCTCTATTAACACCTCCTATGTACACAAAGGCAGCATTTTATAATACCTGCCACATGTTTTGATCGAGATCTCGATCACTTGAGCACTGTAAGTGTTAAATAATGACCCCTCCCATAGTTGCCCACAGGGTTAAGAGATCACATACGAATCTCATGCTTTTGGCATACACTTCTACATAAACATATTAGACCAATGGGTGATATCTGAATCAAGGCATACGTTGTACATGTACAATGTAACATTATACATACATGTGAAATGTACATATGGGTGTACAATGTACATATGTCCATGAATGCTGGGGCTGCTGTAGAAGCATGATATGCCCAGAAATGTTTACAGGTGAACTATTCCACCACCGCCTAATAGAAACGGATAGTAAAAATAATGGTGAACATTTTGTTCACATAAGGAAAATTATTTTGTGTGGAGAGAGGTTTGCTTTATTTGTCTAGTGCCTAGCCTGGCTCATATTTTTGTTAACTCAGGAATTATGATATTCAACATGCATTTACATGCAAGCACAGAGTGTTCTGTTATAATCAGGGGTGGCACCAGGGTGAAATCTTAGGGAGGCACCAGGGTGAAATCTTAGGGAGGGTAAAAAATTACATGAATATTAAACTCATATGGATTAAAACCCTAATTTTAATGCAATTGATTGCTTAAAATACCAGTTTTTGAAATTTTGAAAGTCTTAGGTGGGTGACTGCCCCCTTGTGCCGCCCCTGATTAAAATGTACTCCTGTCTCTACCCCCTATGCATGAAGCAGACCTACAAATGTTGAAATTTCTGCTTGCCGTAGTATAGCATGCACAGTATCTTGTCATGTGAGTGCAACAAGGTCGTAAGTGCAGTAGCTGCCATTTGTCAGAAATTCACGTCAAACATACTATTATGCCAAGTCTGTGGGTCAGTGGCTCTTGAAATGGTTCTTCAAGTGACTCGTCACCCGAAGAACCATTTCAAGAGTCACTGACTCAAAGAAGGATAAATTGAGAGCTATCCTAATACGTGGCAGCATACAGATGTATCACATGGCAGCTATTGCACACACAACCTAGCTTGTTGCACTCAGATGATCTGTTTTCCCTTGTTCTTTAAAACATTCAGTGAAGTGAAGGAAACCTCCAACCTTTTCTTACCAGACATTTCTAGACATAATGTCTTGCCTCTGGGCTGTTTCAAATAAACTGTATAAACTATATTGTCTGGTCCGCTCCCCGAAATGGTGCTGGCTGCTTGTCAATACAGGCCAATCTTCACTGTTAAAATTCTTGGAAAAATCTTGGAAAACAGGCTGATTTTTTTTAAGGTTTAAAGGTGCATCTCATGATTCCAACCAATAAGAGATTAACGGGTATAAACTTTGAGGCATTGTTGAAAATGCTCTTAATGCTTGGTTAAAAGCAGTATTCACTAAGTTGAGATAAATGTTGAAAAATGTTTAAATGTGCAACAAGAGATTTGAGCACCCATATATTGGTCATAAGTCGTTAATGTAATTTCACTATAGATTAGACACTACATAGATTTCTTACCTGCCTCTTTGGTACAGAAATGCCTTAAAGTGAGAACAAAAGGCAATTTTCATTTGCTTAACGACCACTTATCAGTGATCTATAAAAGAGTCAAAATATTTGAAAATTCGTAGGGAATAGTTTAAAAGTGAAGGATAAGTCAGTAGAATTCTTGTTTCCAATGAGAAATTGAGACAATAAACAGGTTCGTGAATTACCCAGGTGCACACAGCCACAGGTGCATGTAAACTTTCTCTCTGCCCAGTTGCAGTGTAAACTTTTGTATACTGCCATGCACATGTGCATGTAAATTTAAACTTGTTAATCATAAAATATGCCAATTTTGCTTTTTCATGAAATCATTGGATCTGCTGAACTGTAAATTTTTGAGCCAAACGGTCAAGACCCGGGAGCGAGAATCCGGGGAGTTCCGACCCCAAAAACTGCCCCGCAAAACTCGTAACTTGATGCATGCTGCACATAGTGTCATGTGATGTTCAATGACCTTTAAAGACGCAATTTGCGCAGTTTGTTTCAACACCATTCAGGGATGCCCTGGAACGTCCCCTTTGTTTTAACCCACAACAATGTGGAGAGTCTGATGTAAAAGGTTAACAGTACACCAATCCATGTTACATTAGTCTGGGCTGTAACTTTACATTGTGCATGTACATTTTTGAAGTTACGTGCACGAGTGCATGTAATTCAGCCGAAAACAGCAGTGTTCAAAGAATGAACATCCATTCAATTACAATGAACTAAAATATCCAGCTTTTGCCTTATAGGTTGCATTTGGTCTTACCAATGTAGGGTATGTGTTAAAAATACCCCTACTTGTGACAAACATGCAAAAATCTGATTTTTGAGATTTTTGACATCGCAAATCACTGATAGTGCCTTTAATTCAGTATAAAACATGTGAATTCTGTATTTGCTCCTATAGAAATTGGCATTTACACATTTTTTGTACCAAAGAAATATTTTAGATTAATCTTTTCCGTTGGGACATTTTTGATTAGAATTGCTTTACATTAGTGCCCAATCAGAATTTTAACATTTTTATCCCCCTGGCTTGAAAAGCAGAGGGGGGGATATTGCGAGGGTTGGCAAATGTCGATGTGTATGTATGTGTGTGTCCAGTTTGGTTAGGTTTTCGTTTTTGCGTCTCCTTTTGAAAAAGTTTAAGTCCGATTTAAACAGACTTGGGGTTATTGTTTTTTTTTGTTGTTAAAGGCAATAAGGGGTTCCTTCATATGTGGATGATGTCAAAGTATGGACTAAGGTTCATCTGAGGGGCAGTTCCCAGATGCATTTGCCAGGGGGATGATTGCAAGTTTACTTGCAGTATTTTTTACACCGTTATGTCAAATCTCCTGTTGCATCTTTAATAATCTCTGTTGCCAATGAACAAATTCTCAGTCAGTGTAGGGAACTCTAAACACAGCACAAGAAGTCCCCCTCTAAACAACCACTCATAATTTCTTATGTGGAAGTTGGTCAAGTAATGACTCGTTTATAATATTTCTATGTTGTTTTAAAGGGAATTAGCAGCGATTTGATAACCAAACATCGAAAAATCATAAAAACTTCATTTTTTAGATTGTTCCTTGATGGATATGCAAACTAACCGGCAAGTGGTTGGCGTGAAATCCGTGTATTTAAAGACAAGACAGTACTTTTATCTGGCTTATGTAATTTTATACGTGCATATCAAAAATTCCGAACTTGAAATCAAAAAAGCCTTTCCCCCGCTGTATATCAAGATTTCAGCGTGAGCTTGTGACACCATGACCAATTTACAGTTTGACCTCAAATACAAAAATTGTTCTTAGGTATTTTGTACTGGTGTTGTTTGTAAAACGCAATCAGTGTTTTAGTGATATTTTGACGGATGCCGTCGCTGTATGTCTATTTGCGGGAGGACAGTATTACAAATATCCTCAAATACTTAATTTGTTTTCACTATTTGGTGGTTTGTTTCAACATTAAAGCAGTTATATGGAATTGCACACATTTATCCCTTATTTATAAGTTAAAAAATGCATTTACACATTTTTTCGATTCTCTCGAATTATCGCTGCTAATCCCTTTAACTGTTGTGAAAATTACAGACATGCGTTACTTCACGGCTGACTGAGCGCAGATTAAAGACAAAAAGAGGCATTTTCAAAAGTCTCAAAAGCGATATCATTGCTTCTTCGTCCACATGCTGGGGTTGGTACATTTTGTGACCCCACTTTGTCTGCTCCCAGTTGAATTCAGCAGCCTTGACGGAATAAAGTGCAGGGGATACTGTACTTTATTCCGTCAAGGCTGCTGAATTCAACTGGGAGCAGAAAAAGTGGGGTCACAAAATGTACCAACCCCACATACTGTACGTAGCATATGATGTTGCCTTTGTCTTCATTGACGACAACGCCAGTCCACACAGGGGAAGGATTTGTGATGACATCCAATGAATGACTTGGCCTACAAATTCGCCAGACCTCAATCCCATCGAGCATCGTTTGGGACCATCTTAAGCTGCTTTTGTATACCCATGCAATGCAGAGAGTACACTAGATGACTTATTACATTTTTTACAGGAAGAATGGGATGCTAACTCAGCAGCATCTGACCAGACTCATCAATACCGTGCATACACCGATGTCAAGAGGTCATTTGAAATGCGTGGGGGGTCCACACCTTACTGAACAGTGCTCAAATTCGAAGTTAACTGTTTGTCAATCAACTCAAGTAATGACATCACTTTGTGAATTTTGAAAATGCCTCTTTTTGTCTTTAATCTGTGCTCATTTAGCCGTGAAGTAACGAATGCCTCTAATTTTCACACAGTAGTTAACTAATACTCATAGAAATATTATTACCTATCATGACTTTGATAAATTTCCTACATAAGAAATACATAGAGTGGTTATTCAGAGGGGGGCTTACTTTTTGTGTTTGTTTCTGATATCTCTCTTTTGGGATCTAGGACGGCAACACATAGCAGATAATTCAAGGTTGTGTTACATGACATTACACATATAATTCCTTTGAAAAACCACTGCAATTAAAGCAATAATAGCACATTTTTTTAAAGAATGCCCCAATTTTCCAAAAATGTTGACATTTTTGTACATTTGCATTGGTAATTGGCTAGTAAACTATACCTGTGAATGACAAAGCTCGAACATGTCCATGTATCGCAAAGGAAGGAATTTTGTAATTAGGATAATTAATATTGGATCCTGATCATAATTCAGTGGCTGCTGGAAAGGTCCTTCCAATATGAAATAGTGGGGAAATAGCGCCATGTACGTGTCTACGCTCATCCATTAGTTGGTCTGTTGGTTCAGGCAAGTCAAGTTAAAGGGCTTTTCTTGAGGTGGCACTATTTCACAACTGGACTTTTTCATGAAATCTGTTGGCAGTGGCATCTGTTTGTCTGTCTCCACCTGTAACTGTCAGACCCCTCACCAGATCTAGATGACACTTGCACCACAAGTCCTTAGTACAGACTGCTACTCGTGCTGCGACAGACAGGTCTGTAGGCCATACTTTGTCAAGGTCATACTTTGTGTATTTCACTTTCCCACTCATTCCCTGAAACCTCTACAAACTCTGTTCTTATTCCCCTTTTTTTTTTTTTTTTTTTTAATTTTGAAAATGCCTCTTTTTGTCTTTAATCTGTGCTCATTTAGCCGTGAAGTAACGAATGCCTCTAATTTTCACACAGTAGTTAACTAATACTCATAGAAATATTATTACCTATCATGACTTTGATAAATTTCCTACATAATACATAGAGTGGTTATTCATAGGGGGGCTTACTTTTTGTGTTTATGTTTCTGATATCTCTCTTTTGGGATCTAGGACGGCAACACATAGCAGATAATTCAAGGTTGTGTTACATGACATTACACATATAATTCCTTTGAAAAACCACTGCAATTAAAGTAATAGTAGCACATTTTTTTTAAGAATGCCCCCAATTTTCCAAAAATGTTGAGATTTTTGTACATTTGCATTGGTAATTGGCTAGTAAACTATACCTGTGAATGACAAAGCTCGAACATGTCCATGTATCGCAAAGGAAGGAATTTTGTAATTAGGATAATTAATATTGGATCCTGATCATAATTCAGTGGCTGCTGGAAAGGTCCTTCCAATATGAAATAGTGGGGAAATAGCACCATGTATGTGTCTATGCTCATCCATTAGTTGGTCCTTTGGTTCAGGCAAGTCAAGTTAGAGGGCATTTTCTTGAGGTGGCACTATTTCACAACTGGACTTTTTCATGAAATCTGTTGGCAGTGGCATCTGTTTGTCTGTCTCCACCTGTAACTGTCAGACCCACAATAAACTGCAGGATTCCTTTGAAATACTTTCACTAAGTTTTTGAGTCACCAAAATGTCTTTAAAATTGCCCCTCTTACCACCTTAAAAAAACTTTTGTTTCATTGCACAAAATATCATTATTCCATAATATAATATTCAAGAGAATGGATTCAACACAAACACTATACAAAAGACACCAAACACCATTTTTTCATGTTTCTCTTTTAATAAAAGAATAATTTTATAAACATTTCCATCAACTTTCGAGTCGCATTACTGGTTGACCATTTACAACAACATGATTTTACTCTGTAATAAATGCAGTTACACCCAAACTGTGAAGATGTTGCACTTATGAATCAGTTTGGGAAGTTTTCAAGTTGGTTTTTCTTTTCGGTATCATCCCAAGTATTCATCCTTGTAACAGTTTACACATTTCTCCCTGTATTCTAACTAATATATCAAGATTTATGTACCGTACATAGTTCATATCCCTAAGTAGTTGTAAGATTGAGAGTTCAAGCACATTAAACACAGTTTTCAACAGCCCCCATATCTCCTTGTACAGGAGCATGCCATAGTTGATTCGTTATCAATCCAGAGTTGATATGCAAATTAGCGCGCCATACCTGGCGCAGTGTTCACGGGAGACGGTTTGACAAATTTCCTCAAATGCTTATTTTATTTCACTATTTTGTGGTTTGTTTCTAGTCTACATTAAAGCAGTTATATGGAACTTATCTCTGATTTATAAGTTAAAAAATGCATTTCCACATTTTTCGATTCTCTCATATTATCACTGCTAATCATTTGGAATTCAGAGTACGCACAAGAGGACCGGGTGCAAACTGCAAAGCAACAGACATGCCAAAACCATCGTTTTGCTTTTTTTTAGATTTTGCAAAAATTTATTACGAGGAAAGATTTCGGTCGAACTGGGCATATTTCAGTATTATAGTGAGAATAATTATGAAAACTTATTAATAAGTTTTCATAAGGATTTTCATTGTTGAAAGGGATTCAAACATGGTACAGAGTGGTTCATCACAAATCAACAATTCTGCATCCAATGCGTCCGCATATTTTTATCCAGCCCGCAAAAATATGCGAACGCATGGATGCATCGTTGTTGATTTGTGATGAATCACTCTGCAACATGTTTGAATCCCTTAGAAGTGAATGACCGCAGTTTAAACTGTGTTAAAACCATCCGTTGCAAACAATTCTATTATTTACCTTCACAAAAACATGTGATGACCTTTGACGAAGTAGGTCTAATAAAAGGAAATTTGAGCAAGTGTAGCCCAAGTTGTGCTTGAGCGCAGAATTCTTGTGTATGTTTATAGATGCTATATGCTAGCGTGGTAGGACCCCAAATGCCCAAGAATGAGACTAAATTTGACTAAATGACATTCTGGGGATTTGGGTGCGAAACTCAACATTTAGAGCTTCTTTTCTCAAAATTTCTTCTACCAACAAAATGTTTGCAAAACAAAATTGCTTAAAACAATGTTTTCTTGCCATATGGTAAAATTTAAAGAAATTTGTCAAGTGTTTTTTTGAGAAATCAATCGGGCAAGTTAGGGCAGAATAATGCCAATTTAGCTTTTTCCCCCCCATAGAGCTCCAGAGGAACTCGGCAACCTTCCAAAATTTTAAATGTAGTATCAAACATTGGGTGTGCTTCCCCTCTTGGTCGACTAGGATATCCTGAGGATGGCACCCTAACCTTTTTAACAAATCATATTTTTTGCATATAGACAATGCCTGTCCACATATTAATCACTGTTTGAAATAGCCAAGTTCAAATTGATCTCCTCCATGGATAAAATTGAAACTTTGGAATAAAATTCCATACTACACAAATAAGTTTACTTCATCAAAACAAAAAA
>JAMKCH010024166.1:0-19931 GCA_023653785.1 Ophioderma brevispina | reverse complement strand
GAAATGGGGTTACAAATAGTGTGGTTGTTCACCACAGCTGGTTGACCCCCATGCAAGGTATATTTTCATTTAGAGCAATTTCAAGCAAGGCGACACAATTTTGGGACAACAGCTATAGGTAGGGACACGCAAAGCATACGTCCGCAACAATCAGAAAAATCCATGCGGGAATCTTGCCATATATAGCCTTACAAAGGTCATAATTTGTCTGTTGTATAGTGCCTTATATATGCCTATTTCCATAGGAAAGATGTGTAAAAACTAGATTGTTTATGAAAAATCATATTTGCCTGCAATGAAATTTCATCAAATTTACACAGGATGGAGTTAGTGGAATAAATACTCCAAAGTAGTGTCAAAAGTGTGTCTCTGTGATCATTTTTGTTTATTCTTGTTTTGTATAATAAATGAGACTTCAAACAGCTGTGTCACCAACAGGGTATGTTTAATGGGCCTGGGGGGTGTGACATTCAATGCATATCATGATTTGAAGCCGGGCTCCTTGTTCTCCTAAATATTCTAGATATTCGGTAGATGTCTAAAAGAATAAGATAAAGATTTCCTTAACTGCTGAGACACATGCAGACCAGAGGGTGGTTTGAGTCAATCTCACAATGCACGGTTTTGGGGAAATTTCACCTCAATAGGGTCATGTGATCCCACAAAAATCCGATTCTTGACACATAAAAGCAAGAAGAAGATATCAGTAGCTTCCCACAATGCATTGCTTCCAATGGAGATTTTTGTGCAGGTAGTCCTTGTGAACGCTAGAGATGAAACATTCTAAATGGCAAGTTTGGGATCAGTAAGTACTGTTAGCCATGTTTCATCTCTAACAATTCACTTCAGTGCTTATCAAAACTCCATTGAAAGCAATGCATTGTGGGAAGCTAATGATATCTTCTCTTCATAAAAGCATGACCTTTATGCCCATTTTAGCCCACCAAGCCGATAGTGCCTTAAGGAATTTTTAGTATGATCATGAAATATCTTGGGGTTCGTTAAACTTTAGGAAACACGATTCATCCCTAAGTACTGACATGTATATTGTCAGTTAGGTACATTGCAATGCATTATGGATGGTTCAAGCAACCCTCTGCCATGCAGATCAAAATAGTAACGCCTCACATGAAATTCAGAATGCTGATAATACTTGTTCAATGTATTTGTGGGGAGCAGAAACTGTCATAGTTTGAATTACATTAAGACGTTTTCTGAAATTTAAAGTTGTGGACAGGGAGTATCCTACTATGGTATGTAAAGAATGTCAATCAATTGTATGCATAATACTGTGCTAATTCCAATGGTATTGAGAAGAAGAACTTGGTTGAATTCATTTTAATATGTAAATGTGAATGTGGGTAAGTGTATTCATACCCCTGTTTTTAAGCAAGGAGTATTTTGTTTGATAAGATAAAAATTATGTGTGTTTGGCGTAACGGAGAAAAAACATCAGGGTCGGTCGGTGGTCAGATTGGTTTTTTTGATTTTTTTGTAGATCATCTCAATGTTTTACTCTAAAATTAATGCAAGATGCCTACTAGTTAAGACTTTTTTCAATGCCATAGAAAGATATTTTATTTTACCTTGTTGTAGTTACTTTGTTGTCTTGTTTTGTTTTTTTTCGCTTTGTTGGTAAAAATTGTTTTTTTTTAAATGGTGGATGAAAATAATAGGTCGGGCGGCAGAATATTTTTTTTATTTGTGCTGATTGCATAAAAAATTTGAGTCGGCAGGTTTTTTAGGGTCGGTCGGGTTACGCCAAACAAACAATTTTTTTTATGCATAAAACTGATGTGCTCCTGACTCCAAACAAGAACTTGATTTTCTTCAATAAAATAACAGTCAGTATCATAGGCTTCAGCTGCATCCCTGAAGCTTTGCTGGGTATAGCTCATGGCCTATATTCCAGAACAAGGAGTTGATTTCCAGAAAATGACATTAAAGACCAGTAAAAAAGGTTTCAGCTGCATCCTAAAGCTTGTTTACTGGATGTGGCATGTATAGTGTAAAAATGAGTGTGTGTGTGTGTGTGTGCATGCGGGCGTGTGTGTGTATTTTTCTTATAAAAACCTCAATGGAGTATGCATAAATGAAGTTGATCGAAACCCCCACCAAATGTCACATGAAATTTGGTGTTTTGGCTTGAGTATGTTTCATTTGTCCCAGATAACTTGTGATATGTTTTTGAGAATCTACCATAAATCAGAACAATTCTATTACAACCAATTCAAAATAGTGATGATGACGATCCCCCTGAGCTTAAATTCATGCCACCAAAACTGCTACAAGATTTATCACCTCTCGAGTAGCAGTCAGAGCATGTTAATAACAGATAGCAGTCTATAACATTTTTTTGCTGTCTATTGTTGATAGCAGTTACTTAACATTGCTATCTACTGTAGACAGTATTTCTTGGATTTTGAGATGGCTTCCTAAATGACCTCGGGGCATTGGGATGCCATCTCAAAGCCAATGACTTATGCATTAGGGAGAACCTACATAGAATCCACCAGTGCTGAAAGCGTCAAGGTGCATTTCATGCGCATAAGTGCTTTCATATGGGTATGATCATTTTTAACAAAGATATCCTGACAAAAGGCTATTTCCAAAATTTCAGTTGATTGTGATGGTGCATTTTGATGTTATGAGGAAATGGTATAATCATAATGTGCCATTGGGTTTAATTTCTGTCTGTTTACAGAACAGAAAATACAAAAAATTACAAATTTTTCCAGAGTAGATCAAGTCTGCATGTAAAATTAGGCAGACATCCTATACTAAGGCCAACAGTTCAGAAGCTATAAAAATCTCAACTTTTTTAAGGTAAAATTGGGGGGGATGAGGCGTGGATCACAAATGCCCCTGTACTAGAGCATTTATTTTAGATTCAGTCTGCCAATTGTAGCATGATTATATTTGTGTGCCAGAGTGTCTGTGGAAAGTGAGTTACCTACATTTACCTCTAACATTTCAGGTAACATCAGGCCTGATTAGATTTATTTTGAGGATAATGAATTTTGTTGTCTTCTCATGTCTATATTTCTTTTGAGCAAGGTCAGTTGCACTTTGTGCTTCACACCTTTGCTCTAGACTCGGTGTATCCTCTTTTATGTGTCACACTCAAATCAAAGTGAAGTTTAAATTGAAAAAGATAATGGCAAGATATCGCTCACAATTTAACCAAATGCAGGTCAGCATTTGGGATGGTGCATGTGTGTGGTAGTAAAACATATATAATATATTGAGAGAGAGTAAATTATTGTGGAGATATAACACAAGGTTTCTAAGAGTGGGATGCGGATTCTAACCGTTTTACTAGAGAATAACATGCAGGATACAGAGGCAGATGTGTGTGCGTGTTGTATGCAGGGCCGTACGCAGGATTTTTACGGGGGTGCGGGTATCGAAAAAGTGACCGAACCCCTAAAATGGGTCCCCTTTTTGGACTTTTAACATCTCATTCACCCAAAAGTGACTTTAGTTCGTCTATTTTCTCTAAATTTTGGACCTTTATCAAAAAATCGGCAAAAGTGACCTTTTCCCCTTTTGTGGAATCCGGGGAGGTGCAGACTTGACACCCCCCTGCGTACGGGCGTTGTTGTAGTGAGCACAATGTGACATTCTTACATTGTCTCTCTTTAATGGTGTCAATTGCATCATACATACTTGCAAACATTGCATACATTAAAAAAAAAGCATTTTTGTGTGTTGGGCATGTACATGGAACAGGAAAATTCCTATATTATGTGGTGGGGAAAAATTGTTCAAATCATTTCAAATTCTAAAACCCATATGAAGTGATAAAAAGCGATTTGTGAGCTGCTCGGCTGTGAATTCCTTGGAGCAGATTAAAGGAAAGAGGAATATGGATAGGGGAGGAAGCAGTGTGGGGGAGGGAAGGGGACAGGGAGAGAAGTGGCAAAAGAAGGAGTGGGACAGGACTAAAAAGTCATTGAAATAACGAGCAAGTTAACACCATCATTCATTAAAGGGCAAAATCATTCTGAGTATTCTTAGAAAATTAAGAAACAGCACCATCACCGTTAAATACCAGAGGGTGTTTTGAATCAATCCCATGATGCATAGCAATGTACCTATACCGCACTGTACTAAACACATGTCAGTACTTAGGGATAAAAAGTGTTCCAAAAGTTTAAGAACCACAAGACATTTCATAATCATGCAAAAAATCCCTAAGTACTAATGCTTTATGGGCTAAAATGAGCAATTAAAGTCAGGGTTTTTATGTGTTAAGAATAGGATTTTTGTGTGATCACATGACCCTATTGAGGTGAAATTTCCCAAAACTGGTGCATTGTGGGATTGACTCAAAACACCCTCTGGTTAAATACTTAATGCACAAAGAATTTCATCCCCAAAAATTTATAGACTCTGAATGAATATTTACATTCATGTTTGAAAGATTCTAAAAATATATAACATTTTTGTGAGACATTAAATTGGCTACCAACCCTTACATATTATTTGAACTCTTCTCCAGAATTGATCTTTTGCAAGCCCCGGTCTTGGCGTTGGAAAATCCTCCTTCTCAACAGACACACGGCAATACCAGTACTCATTCAAAAGTTCCGTGCAGCCAAAACGGAATGCAATACACTTTTTCATAATCTAACTAGAAATTTTTCCATTAACACAATCAAAAAATTACAAGTTAGCAGTTTCACAGACGGAAAGACCAGATTGTCAATCCAAATGCAAAATAACGCCCTTATAAAGACGAGTAATAAACAGAACACAGAAGCACTTCTGAAAATGACGGGGGCTATTGAAATCCAGAAATGAGACTGTTAGATGAGACCGATTCCCACCGGCAAAGGACTTAACCACATCAGGACAATCGGATGCTTGCGTGAAAAACAAATATGTGGGTGCATTTTCCCCGCGTTATTTAAGTAAAGCCGGGCGCGTGCTGCCTTTATCTCAAATGTTTTCTCGTAAATACACCGCTTGTTTGATACATGGCAAATAGGGCGTGAGCTGTTAGTTTTTACGTTAGTCTGACAGCCCTCGGGCGGTCATTAAACCCGTCTGATGTTTTATCTTGCCCTTTGTTCCGGTGACTTGTTTATTTGGCCTTTCATGCGTCTGTAAATTGCTTGGAACAGCTAGGCTAATGCTCTGGTGTGGGTCTTATTTTTTCTGTAACCGCTCAGATTGTTTGTAGGTGGTAGATTGATGACTAAATGTGGAACCTTTGTGTAGCTACTGTTTGTCGGTGCAAAAAAGCAGGAACTTTATAGATGTTTACTGGGTTTTAAAGAAGTTCTAATGCTCTGTTGTGGGTCTTATTTAGCTGTAAACTCGTCGATTGTTTGAGGTGGTAAGATTGATGCTAAAAAGTGTAAACCTTTGGTTGCTACTGTGTGATCGGGCAAAAAAAACCCAGAAAAAATATAGATGTTTACTTGTCTTTAAAGAAGTGTAGTTATGTGAGCATTATAGTTTGTACATTTTAGTAATCTATACTATCATCAAATGATGGCTCATAAGCTGTTCTGTTGAAATGCACACACCCATGTAGATACGAATGCCAAGTATTTAATTCTTAAAGGTGCGATTTTGAGGCCACTCAAATACTAGTATAATAGTAGTTTCAAATAGATTAGGAACTCAATAGATTCTTACCTTGTATTATGCTACAGAAATGTCTTACAGAGAGAAAAAAGGTGATTTTATTGCTATGTTTCAATGTAAACATAGGTGAATTTTGTATTTGACTCCTATACGAAATTAGAAATTGCCACCAATTTTTGTACCAAAAAACCATTTATAGCTTAATCCTTTCAGATGGGAATATTTTGATGGAAAGATTACATAATCAGAGCAAAAATCAGGAAATTTCGATTTTTAGGGACACCTGATATGTGAAATCTCTATTGCACCTTTAATTTGGACATTGGAAATTATGAAGAGAAGATATCAGTATCTTCCCACAATGCCTTGCTTCCAATGGAGATTTTGTGCAGGTAGTCTGTGATCTCCCTTTTAAACTTTTTTTTTAATTTTTTGTTAGAGATGAAACATTCTTAAAATGCAACTTTGTGATCAGTACTGTCACTTTTGCCATGTTTCATCTCTAACGATTCACATCAGTACCTGTACAAATACCTCCATTGGAAGCAATGCATTGTGGGAAGCTACTGATATCTTCTTTTGAATTATGAATCCATACAGTCAGGGGGAAAAGATTGTTTTAATTTATTTTTACAAGGACAAACTTCATTTGATAATTCCCTCCCTCATATTGTATCAACATTTACACTGAAACCATGTGCCACAGGTATTTCTAAATGTGACATTAATTTCTAAATATATGTTGTGTTTAGGTTCTAAATGTAATGTGTGACATAAGCATTTAAAAGAATGATACAGCATGAATTTGTAGTTTGACTAAATTTCCTGTTTTTGGCCTGTTTTGCATAGCATTGATGACTTTCTGAAAATTTTGTTTCAATATTTTGGGGTTCTGTTTTTCTGTGGTTTGGGCTAGTAGTGTCATGTGCACATTTTCACAATGTGGTTTCTGAGTTCAATTCCTAATTTGAGCTAGTGTTTTTATGTGCATTTGGTGTGCCGATCGCGTGGCCGTCCTTAAAGATTTCTCTGAGAACCTTGGTTTCCTCCTGCATTAATCATACTTCTTCCATAAGTCCTTCCCTGCAGTTCCAGGGCATCCCCTTAAATATATCATTCATTGCAATATTGGGTTCTGCCTGGCATGCACTGCCAAATGTTATAATTAAGTAAAAAAAAATTATCTTGGAATTGTTTTGTTGGGTACAGTTCCTTTTCAGGTAAGAGGTACCCTAAGAGCAAACACTGAATGCCAAATATCACAGATTCTCACAAATTGTCTTGATTCTTAGATTGTCTTTCAGAGAAGGGGATGTGTTTAAAAAACAGAACAGCCCAATGTGTAATGATTTCATTTTCCCAGTGGGATAAAGAGTATTAGAAAAACTTGTGTGAGCAATGAAATTCATTTGAAAAGTAGAAGTGTAATAATTGGTAACCTAACATTTGCACGCATGTTTTACCTGTGGTCCTTCTGGGAGGGAAGTTATGATGGGGTGATTATATTGTGGAGTAAAATATTGGGAGAGAAATTGGGCATGGCTGCTCCATGTGGCATCTTAGAAAATTGATTTCAATTTCAAATGTTACAGAATCTCCCTTGGGGCTTTACAGCTTGGTATAGGTAGGACCTTGTCTCTCTTGTGAGGTTGCTTAAATTTATAACAGGTATTTTCCCAGCTTCTATTTTCTGTGGCCAGCTTGGAAGTTTGAAGTATCGATGTGGGCATAACGTTTTTTAGCGCTTCAGGTGTGTAGGAGGCGCACGACAATGAAGCGGGAGGGTATATGCATCGTCGTCACTTCATGCTTCAGACAAGACAAAGTATAGTGACCCAATATGCCAAGTGATGTGCTGTAGGTTCAAAGGTGGGGTGGGAGGTGTTTGCAGGCACTAACAATTCTTATGACCAGAGACATACACCTTGAAATAAGTTCATCAGGACTGGTAGTGTAATATGATTTTGAAAAACTTATGCTTTTTTCAAGTCAGAAAAGTTACTCACCATTTAGTTTCGTTCTCCGATCGGAGAATCTCTAAACAAAACAGTATAGCCGCCGATCCACCGATTTCATCTCCAACGAGATGCATATTTTCTCATCCGCAGAGTGCAAAGTTCTTTCCTGCAGCAGTAGACATACACACATTTTGCTGGCTCACCTTGCTACCAGTGGAATCCCAAATTATTTCATTATCACATTGAAATCCAAGGAGCGTGGTGGGGAGGGGGTGTTTGTCTTGGGTGCTTTCATTAAAATTACATGGTTGTCATACGTATGACATATATTGGAGATGCCCCGAAGCATTTATTAAGAGTACATGATACACTCATGCACATGGCAGGGTAGATCCTTTGAAGTACCTAGTCTATGGTGAGCTCTGGAGTCAACTTGTGACTCCTGGGTACACAGCAGGTAGCCAACCATTAGAGACCCATCAGTCTTTCGCAGGGTTACAGCCCGTTATTCCGAAGGGTCTTTATTCCGAAGGCCCGTTATTCTGAAGATCTTTATTCCGAAGGACCGTCATTATGAATTTACCACTAGGTGAGTTATTCGAAGGGTTTTATTCCAAAGGACCATTATTCCAAATGACTGTTATTCCGATCCGTTATTCTGAATTTATATGCATTTTTTTCCAAATTCTGCAATATGTAAAACCCTAACCCTAATAGGCGTCCACATGTAAAAATTCAGAATAACAGTCCTTCGTAATAAAAAATGCCCGTTATTGCTCAATTCGGAATAATGGTCTTTCTAAAAATGGTCCTATTCGGAAAATAATGGTCGTTTGGATTCAAGTCTTACTTGGTTGATTATCAAAATACTGCACCTATGCTAAATTACGGATGGGTCCTTCAGAATCGCACATCTTGGCTCTAAACTTTGTAATAACGGTCTTCGATAATGCACCTAGTTCAAATCGGAATGACGGTCCTTCTGAATTAAAAACCCTCTGGAATAACAGACTGTCCCCCCCTTATCATCGTCACTTGCGAATTCTCTCTAGAGTTCCCTCAGTGGGAATGCACTTATATTTTTACAACACTTATGCAGTGTCTTTGGGTTGTAGACCTGGGGTGTACATTCCTCATAGTGGGCACTGTGCAGTAGGGAAAGGGGAGGGGTCCTCGTCAAAATTTCTATACATCACAACTTCAATTTTTGACCCCCTGAACGAGATAGCAATGTGGAATGGACAGGCTTGTGGTAATGATGTAACTCCATTTCACAGTGAAGTTTGTCTGTGTAGCTGGTGGTACTACTTTTTTAAACACAATTGTAGGAGGGGGGACAATCCCCCTCCCCCAAAATGATCCTCCCGAGCAGTTGAACTGGACTGAAAACCCAAATGTAAGATGGGACATGCCCACCCATATATTTGAATCCCAGTCATCACTTGTGGCAGCATTGGGGTGTTCCCATAAGGTGACACCCTTTTCTGACATACTTTTCTGAACCCTATGAATTCGGAAACCTTAACGGAATAACCACATAAACGTGTGGTTTATTCTGTTAGGTCGTTTCAGTTTCCGAATTCATAGGGTGTCAGAAAATATGTCAGAAAAGGGAAACTTCAACCGCCTTAACGGAATAACCACACAGTTTATGTGGTTTATTCCGGTAAGGTTTCGAATTCATAGGGTGTCAGAAAAGTATGTCAGAAAAGGGTGTCGCCTTATGAAAACACCTGCAGCCTGTGTATCCCTTGCAGCTTACCAGCCACCCATTCACCTTTGCACGTTCATCATTTGCAGCTAGACCTCAAACCGCATTGAATAAATGAGGGTTGCATAACAATGCATTCACCTTTTGTAGGTCGTGTTTAGAAAGAAAGAATTGAACCGCAATCGACATTGTGAAGAGCAGGGTGGCGCCAGGGTAAAAAATCATAGGAGTGGTTGGAGAAACCTCATGGGGGGCACGAAACAGTACAAAATCGCCGACCCCTCCCTGCCACCCCTGGCACCGCCTCTGGTGAAAATCCGCCCATTCGAGCTAATTCATATAGCAGCCCAGGTTCGAGCTGTCCTTGCAAGGGTGAATACAAACAGCTATTTCAGACAAAAACATGCAGTTTAGCGGAAGGGCGCGATAGTGTTACAATCTTCTGTGGCGCCACCTGTCTAGGAGAAGAAAAAGGAGATAGTTGGCAAATAGTCTTTGCAAGGACCTGTGTTCAAATAATTTCTCTCCTTTTGTTCATTTGAAGGCAGCTATAGCTGGTACAATCTTCGTGGCGCCCACCTAGGATCTAGTAGAAAAAGAGGATAGTTGGGCAAATAGTTCTTGCAAGACCTGTTGCAATAATTCTCTCTCTTTTTCCTCTGAAGGCAGCTATAGCTGTTACCATCTTCTGTGGCACCCACCGAGATCTAGAGAAAGAGAGATAGTGGCCAATAGTTCTGTGCAAGTACCTGTGTTCAAATAATTTTCTCTATTTTTCTCTGAAGGCAGCTATAGCTGTTACAATCTTGTGGAACACACCGAGATCTGGGAGAAAGAGAGATAGTGGGCAAAATAGTTCTGTGCACCTGTATGTAAATAATTCTCCTTTTTTTCCTCTAAGGCAGCTATACTGTTACCAATCTTCATGGCACCACTAGATTCTAGGAGAACGAGAGTATAGTTGGGCAAATAGTTCTGTGCAATGACTGTGTGCAAATAATTTTTCTCCCTTTTTTCCTTCACCTTCCCATGAACAACTTTAAGCCAGATAGGGCCATGTGGACTATAGACACGTAAACAACACTCTCATTTTCACGCAGATACGAATGTGACTGGAATTCCTAAGTGCTGATAATGGTTGTGATTGTATGCTCTAGTGCGTATATTGTGCTTTTCAGTTCCTGTGAAAGATTCCTGGAGCGGTGATATATCTTACAGGTCTGCACGTTTGCTCACACAAAATCGTAATCAGAATGCCTTTTATACACCAAATTGTTACCCCGCCAAAAGTTAACAAACAATTTGCAGTACACTAAACCTAATCTTCATCCAGATTTTGGACAAATAACAGAAATTTTACACTGAAACATGTATTCATGTTTAAAATATTTGATTCCACTTCAGTAAATTGATTGAGTTTGTGAGCTTTCAGGTTTTCTTTAACAGACATCATAATATAATCAAAAGGTGTTGATATTTAGACGCCCTTGTTAAACTATGTAGTTGGTGTCATTGAATAAAAGGATGTGCACCTGACTGATGTCCAAAGTTTGCCTTCAGCAGCAACAAAAACACTTAACAATGATGAATCCAGCTCTACCTTGTCCATCAACATGCAATTGGACATGAATATGGGCAGTTTACCTTTTATGGTGGGCCACCAGCATAGCTAGCAAGACCACTTTGCAATCCGTTGTGCGTGTATGTGTGTGTATGTATGTGTGTATGTGTGTGTCACTAAAATGTTAATTTTTTTATGGAGCAGCGAGCGCGAAAACCAAGAACCGCAAAATTCTAGTTTCTTTAAGAAATGCATAGAATTGCCAACTCTCAGGATCCGTTATTTAGCCCACCGGTATTGCTTTCCTTTCATTCTGTCTGGCATCTTGATCAAAGCATAGACAATAATGTCACATATGCATACTGCTCTCTGTATTTACCTTTCTACAGTATTTAAACCTTGCAAATTCTTTGATTTGAGATGCACATGAGGATCAAAGAAGGTGAGCAAATACAATACATTATACAACATATAGATATATACTGTGAACAAGTCCACCCGAATGTAGAATTATATCCCCATGGTCGATAGAAGTGAAATTATCGCACACAGAAATCCCTTTCATTCCGGCTGTCCTTGGCATTCAAGAAAATCGGGTTATGCTACATTTTTACCTTTGCATTGATGTTAGGCACGATGCCAATCGAAAGACCTGATTGCATTAACGACCGACCTCATCCTGTCAGAGAAATGTTTACTGTTATCTCTGTGGTTGGTCAGGCAGAAGATGTTTACTTGCTGAGGGGCCTATGATGCATGAGGCTAAGGAAAATATAAACACAAACAAAACAAATAAGGTGGAAAGCAAGTAATATTTATTATGCTCACAAGGTCCTGTAATCTTTAGTTAAACTGCAACACACTTCTTTTACTTATTGCATTAAATTAGTGTTAGTTAAATAAATGTTGACATTTATATAGCGCCTTTCACTAAGTATCAATGCACTTTACATTTATTCCGCTTCTATACCAGAATGCATCAGTTGCCAAACAAATGCCCAAGGCATACTTATACCTTTGGGTGGTGTTAAATGGACTATTCCTAACAGCTCCCCAATTTGCACCTGGGTGGAGTGAGGCAAGTGAGGTGAAGTCCCTTGCCCAAGTGCACAACACAGTGGCTGCAGAGGGACTCGAACTCACAGCCCTTTAGGTCATGAGGTTTTGAGTTCACCTTTAATTGTAACTAACAATAACTTAATGCAGTAAGTGTAATATGGCACTGAAATGTATGTTACACAATTTGGGAGATTATAACATACATTTACTGTTTACACTTATTACTTTCATACACTTAATGCATTATTAAATGTAATAAAACACACCTGTTACAATTTCCTGAACCAATACAATTTATAAAGGAGGAAATCCATAATTGAAGTGCAAATTTTACAACACAAAAGGTAAGGAATGGCAAAAGGCAGGCAGATTCAATATCGCATATTGACTCATATTTTCAAATCTTACCTGATAATGCAACTAAGTGGAATAGTTAAGAAATTATAAACAAAATGTATTGATTTAGCAACCTTGTGGAAATGTTTTTGAATAATTTTGCAGAATTGGAATATAATGTATTCTTAAAAGCTTGTCCTGCTTTTGGTAAAGGCTTGTTTGAATTTGAGATGCATGTTAAATATCAAGTACTTTAGAGAGTCAAAATGTGGTTGATTTGTTGAAATAAATTTCAATTTTAAAGTATGGGCATTGCCCACTGCACGAGTGTTAATTTGTTACGTGACTGCTACATCTGTACCACGGAAATGAAATGCATCTTTGCATGGTCTCTGATTTACGGTTTCTTATTGCAGAATTTGGAATGGGCAGTATTGCAGTAGGTGCTGTCAAATTTCATTCCCATGGTCCTCCATTAATTCTCCAAATTCTATTCCATCCTAAAAGGGGGGGGGGGGGTGTCAAACAGAAATATATTCAAACATTGGTTTTAAGCTATGCAATAGTTACTTTCATCTGTAAACAAGTGTCTAAACTGTATACAATTACTGATTAATTATAATTATTATTAAAATTATAATTATTCCTTAAGACTAAGCATGTTGGTACTTTCTTGCATTAACGTAAACACTGATGATCTTAGTTGCATCAGGATAAACACTCATAACATATATACAGTAGAATACATTAGCCTACTTAACCTTATGAATATGCCAGTGCTTATGTAGCTAGAAAGTCAGAGCCCTTTTTGAGATACAGTAGGAGTTTGCATGCGACGGTACCTCAAGAAAATATCACACCAGGAAACAATTTTACAAACTTTCTTAAGAACCACTGACCAAAGCCTAAGCATTTTAGACCTACTTGAATACAGTTTTCATGATTCTTCCAAATTTGGTCTAAATGTGTAAGTTTAACATTTTGTTCAAATTTTTTATGAACATTTTCACTTAAGCCTATGTGAAAGTGTTAAGGTAATTGATTTGTCGGAGCACGAAGGTAACAACTGTATGGCGGCTAGGTCAAGGCGTATTTTGTTTTGTATTCCTCACGTCTATAAGCATCTGCATCCTATGATAAACATTGATAGGTTGACTCCTGACCTCAAATTAAATAGAGTCTGTGTAATTGCAGTTTTAAGTTATATAATCGGTATGAAATCTTATTCTTGTGAGCACGAGTGTTCCTGTAAGGACTTTGCTACAAAGATGTGTTTCATTTCTTGATTCTTGTGCTAATACAAAGTGGAGTGTCTGAGAGTAGTTTCTAATTTCCATAATTGTTAGTCTTGCAACTCGTTTTATTGTCCCCGCCAAATCAAGTTTGGATTGGAGAGTATAAAATGGCCTCTGTCCGTATGTCTGCCCGTATGTGCTAACTGAGGCTTGTGTGGCTCCAATTCTTATGTATTGCTTTATTCCGTCATGACTTGTGTCTAATTTTGCTACTTGTATGTCTAATTTTGCTACTTGCGTTTCAAATTTTGTTACTAGTGTATCTAATTTTGCTACTGTGTGTCTTAATTTTGCTATTTGGGTCTTAATTCATAAATTGGTCTACATATTTTGCTACTGGTGTCTAATTTTGTCCTTGTGTGTCTTTAATTTTGTCTATTGGGGTCTATTTGCTACTTGTGGTCTAATTTTGCTACTTGTTTGTCTAATTTTGCTTACTTGCATGTCTAATTTTGCTACTTCATGTAAAAATTTTGCTACTTGAATGTCAAATTTTTGCTACTTGTGTGTCTAATTTTAATGAAACAAAAGAACCCCCCAACCATGTATACTGCGCTTTAACTTTCCGTATATCTGTGGAAAATGTTAACCCTGGAATTTCCAAACATGTTAACATCTGGAATTTTCTGTGAGAAAAAAATGTTAACCCTATCTGTTCACAGCTGAATTAAGGGGGGGTGGTCTGGTGCAGTTTAGATTGTCCATCCAAGTGATCGCCCCCCATGCGGTTGGGGTTAAGAATAGGGCCCGCTGTCCCCATTACCTGTAGTAAAAAAGGCAAACTCTATCGGCGGCCAACTCGTTGTTATTGGAACAGACGGGTTGTATTTAAATTGGATTTGTACTTTATGGTGTAATAGTTAAATGTAGGCATGTATTAGGGTTTTACTGTATTCTTGTTGATTGTATTTAAATCTATCAGTTTGGGCCTAATGCCCAAGTTGTATTGGAAGCCATTTTAGAAAATGGACATGTATGAGGAACAATCTATTTGGTATGTAAAGGGGATTTCATGTTGCATGTTCTGATGTGATTGTCGAGTATCTCCCGTATTGAAGTTTAAGTTTGGCTTTGATACATGGGGAGTGATGAACTTTGTGGGTTAGATCCGTCTATGATGTGATATTCTATAAATTATAAGATCTCTGAACTGGTTTTTATTGATGCATTTTTCTAAGTGTATCTTTGCAATTAGTTGGTTTACCGCGGGTTGTTTTTATACACGGATAGGTGATGATCGTGTGTTCATCCGTGTATGGATCTTTATCCTTTTGTAAATTTGTGGGCCGCCAGCTATAGCTGGCGGACCACTTAGCAATCCGTTGTGCGTGGGTGTATGTGTTGATGGGGGGGTTTTTGTGTTGTTGGATGGGTGTGTCACAACGTGTTTTAAGTTTTTTTTAATTGACCCATTGAAAAGTTTAAAAAACTTCACTTGGAACCAAACTTTGTCATAGGTGCAACAATGGGATCCGTCATATGTTGAATGAGGTCAAAGGTCTGTGAGGTCAAATTCATGTGAGTCAAGTTGAAAAATGGGCTCAAAATTAAATTCCATCTAATTGAAAACTTGAAGTTCAATATGGAAACCAAACTTTGTCATAGGTGCACATTGCGATCCCTCATATGTTGATGAGATCAAAGGTCCACGTGGCCAGGGTCAAAGGCATGGGGCGGGCCCACAGCTTTATATTTTTTGAATAAGTCTAGCGCGAAGCCGAGAACACGCGGATTCTAGTTGTTTTAATTGTAATTTGAATTGAAATGGAGTTTCACTAAGTGAGCCTCGTTTTGTATATATTAATGTTAAATGACACGATATGAACGCAATTGTGTTGAGGTGTCGTTAAATTTTTAATACTCCCTCCTCACTCCAAGTTGACGGGCAAGACATTTGGCAGGGACATACTTTATGCCTCGCTTATATACAAGTTCCGCCTGTTCAAATAAACAAATCTGGGTGTCGTCATTCAATTGAACACAGGCAGTGTTTTGGGAGTTTTGTTTATTTTTGGTAATTTGAAGCCTCTTAGGACAATACAATAATGCTCATACCATCAATTCTCACAAATTCAATACAAAGGCTATCTTGTGAATACAGCACAGTATCATTATATTTAAAATCAGATGGTTGACACATTTTCCATAATCAAAACAAAGTGATTTTTCAATAGCCCTTTTAGGATTGTTTGCAATTGAAAATACACATAATCATGTGACTCTGGGAACATTACCAAATGGACGATCAAAAATGATCTGAAAGTCATATTTTAAAGCAACATTTTTCAACTTGAAATCCATTGTGCATGCAAGAATTCCACTAATTAATGATAAAGGTTGGTATTCTGAAAGGGAGACTAACTTTAGACCTGGGTTTAAACCAGGGTTAGTCCTACAAGAGGGAGCCTTTTTTCTTACAACATACTCTAAAAGTGTGCTGTAACGGGCAAGAAAATTCCTCATGGATGGGCTGTTCCAGCCCATCCAAGAGGAATTTTCTCACCTGTTACATTTAACTTTCACAGTATTTTGAAAGGAAAAAAGGTTCCTTCTTGTAGGACTAACCCTGGTTTAAACCCAGGTCTAAAGTTAGTCTCCCTTTCAGAATACCAGCCAAAATCTCTATGATGTATAATGATTACATGGTTGGCAAGAATAACAATCAATTAACAATAAAATCTCTATGATGATCACTTGTATGGCATCATGTTGTATTACCACTTCGTCAATTGTGTTGGCCATTTAAAAGGTGGGTTTTGTTCTTCCAACCATACTCTTGTGCAAAAATTAAAAAAATCCTCCCACTGGTGCATTAAAGAAACACTGGCACATTTGAAAAATAGTGCACCCTCAAGATTTTTCAAAATCGATTATTTTTGCATGGTTGTAAAGCTTTTATATACATTAGCCCTCACCTGAAATGATTAAGACCAATCAGCATCCTTAATTTTTCATCAAAGTGCATTTTTTTGCACTGTTGTGTTGGAAATGGTTGTAGTAAAGTCCCCTGTAAGTGGCTATTCATAACGCGCCGTATTTGTCAAGAAATGATGATTTTTATGCTTTGTTACTAATAAAAGTCGGGATCCGACTTTTTTAGGCGCAGAAACAAGTCGTAAATGGCATCTTCAGGACCGCTTTAAAATGCTTAAGTGTCTGTTTTTCACAATGAATAGTAATATAAGGTGTTGATATGACCTAACACTAGCAATTTAGAGACAAAATGGGCATTTTGATAGTGGCTTTAATGTACTCTTCCATGTTGATTTCTGTGCAACATTTACTGAAGTGAATGAAACTCCCCGCCTTTTCTGTTCTTAAGTCGGACTTTTCATCCTTGGTAAGACCCCACTTCCTTTGTTTTGCATTGACCAGGAATTTTAATTCCTTGGCTGAGGCAAAGGATACCAAGGATGTTTTTTGGTTCCTTGGTTCCTAAGACCAAGGAATTTTAATTCCTTGGCTGAGGCAAAGGATACCAAGGATGTTTTTTGGTTCCTTGGTTCCTAAGACCAAGGAATTTTAATTCCTTGGCTGAGGCAAAGGATACCAAGGATGTTTTTTGGTTCCTTGGTTCCTAAGACCAAGGAATTTTAATTCCTTGGCTGAGGCAAAGGATACCAAGATGTTTTTTGGTTCCTTGGTTCCTAAGACCAAGGAATTTTAATTCCTTGGCTGAGGCAAAGGATACCAAGGATGTTTTTTGGTTCCTTGGTTCCTAAGATCAAGGAATTTTAATTCCTTGGCTGAGGCAAAGGATACCAAGGATGTTTTTTGGTTCCTTGGTTCCTAAGACCAAGGAATTTTAATTCCTTGGTTGAGGCAAAGGATATCAAGGATGTGTTTTGCTAAGAGTCTTAATCATTGTACCATTATTCAAATGGAAACATTATTTACCAAGCCTACAAAGCAGGGGGATTTTTGTTGACAAGACTATATAAAATCTATTTTCTGACATCTCACTATATACGTATATCAATCGGCATGGTGGGTTACATATATTTCAAATAACCCAGGTATGAACTGCACAGTGATAAGGCCTCATGGGGTTATTCTCCACACAAGAAAATGTTATCCCTAAGCCAATTAAGTGATGTTATCTAGATACTCAGCTTATAGCTCTTTCAATCTCCCCCTGGCTTGTTGGAAAGGGAGCGAAGTTTTGATTCTACTGGCCAGCAAATTTAGGAAAGGGGTTTTTCAAAGACCTATAGCAATACCTGGATAGTTCCATTTTCAACAATATTTTGGAAATGCAACCCTATTTTGATTAATTGTGAGCGAAATGTTTTTGTGAATTGAAGCCTTTTGCAGAAGTGAAAATAACTTGCTCATCACAATAAATCAGTTTTCATTGTTGGTACTACCCCAAACCAGTGCTTTCTACTGAAGACATACATCAGGTATTATTTAAACCCTTAGTGTGCTGTAGCTATCTACAGTTACTCGGAGATCATTTTCTTTATTTTTTTTCTCAAAAATTTCAAAATTACATATTTTCGTGACCATATTCAAAATCATGATGAAAATGCATTAAAATGAGTACAAACAAGCCTAGTCTTAGGTCAGTAGTTTCCCAAACGGCCTGCGGTCATTTACGAAAGCCATCTCATAATCCACTGACTTATGTGTTATAACCTATACAGAGTCTGTTAGGATAGAAAGGGTTAACTGTAACCTGTTTAATGTCTTGGAGTAAGATTTGTATATCATTTGTTGTATATTAAGTAATGAGCTGGCAATAACTGTGCTTACAGTTTCAATTATGACTCTAGTCATATCGGATCAGATTTCGCCTCATGTATGTATCCAATAATATGTAGATATTTGTATGTGATGATACCAATCACATTGCCAGGCTCATAATTCACTGGAATAACTGGTGCGGTCAATAGAATGATCTCCATCACCTGTCGGTTCCATTCAGACATTTGAAAGACGACAAGATAGTTTGTATGGAAGTTTACCAAAATATACACATGCAGAAAAAGAGAAAATCCACTGATGATCTGCGTGTAAAATTACTACCGCTGCTCTGTTCAGATTGTAATAGGCTATTTCATTTTGAATCTGTACTCCTCTGTAGAGACGGGTGACTGAACTCCAGAAGACTTAATTTAATTCTTCAAAACAGGGGGTGTGGGATTAAAAACATAATTATCCAATGGGGGTATGGAATTGATCTTGAAGAAACTATTGTGACCTCTTTTAGGTGCTTCAAAGTCAATTCTGAGTTTATTGTTACCCGCTCGCATTGCTTTTTGGAGACCAGAAATACCCGCGTCAAAAATTCAAGATTGCCAAAGTAATTCATTATTTTAAAATATCGTCGTTTTCAACGAGTTTAGGAATTGGAAATATATTTTTGTTTGTAGAACATATTTTTTTATAACGAAACCGGGCTTTTTCTGCGGCCTTACCTTTCGTGAAAATTTCTTCGGCGCATTTATTTCCATTTTGCACACATTTTAGGTCAATAATGAAATCTGATGAAATAATGAAAAAGTCACCTCATCAACCAGGAAAAAAACAAAGTAACGATAAACTCAGAATTGACTTTCATGGGCCTTATGTACTATCAATATCAACTATATACAGTCCAAGCTCAAATTACCTATTAAACTAGTGCATTTCCCCTGTTTGTGACCTTTGACATCACATTTTTCTGTGCCCAGGTCAGCCATCCTTTTGACCAAATTTGGTGGTCATAGGACATTTCTACACGAATTAACCTCTAGATGACCTTTAACCTTTTGACCTTTTGGGTCACTCTGAAACCTCGCTAACTAACGTCAGTCTGTCCTCTCCTATGTTCATGCGAAATATCAGCCCCTATATGTCAAAGCATAACAAACCGCATAGCCGGACAGACAGCCTCGGAGACAGATCTTATTTTTTTACCAATATCTGGGCCCAAATTCATAAAACCTTACTAAGCCTAGTTGGCAACTAAAATGGGACTTAGTTTCCAACTAAGCCTAGTTGATTACTAGTTGAAATTCATAAAACCTTACTAGTGCTAGTTGCATTCTAAAAATCTTGCTAAATTTAGAGTTGATCCAGAGCAACTCTAACTCACTAGTTGGCAACTAATCAGTGAAGAAAACAATATTATTATTATTATTTCTGTAAATATTTACAAGACAATTAACACTGAAGTTTATTGCTACAAATTATTGATTTATAGTTATGCAAAATTTAAATTAAAACAATATATATATCATTTGATAAAAAAAATGTGAGTAAAGTTTGTCTTCAATTTTCATTTGCATTAACATAATGCCGTACAGCATCAGTGAAAAGGGAAAGGAGGAACTTGTGTAAATACAGGCCCAAAATAATGTTTATATATTTGAAATGAAAATAAATTATCAAACCTTACTGAAAGAAATATTAAAGAATTTCTTTAATTC